>VXAC01002818.1:639958-647458 GCA_013399225.1 Rhipidura dahli | reverse complement strand
TCACAGTCCATGACTTGACTTTTTTCTTATTAAATGTAGACCAAAAATAAGGTTTTGTCTCATTAATATATAATTCAGATAAACCAGATATCAAGTCACTTCTCTTCAAAGAGCCATAATTTTTTAACATCTGAAAATTGAGATTGTTTACGCAAATTAGGAGAATGCTAAGCCTAAAGCAGATGAGTATTTTACATCAATGGTGCAAAGTTGGGTTTGTAATACTGCAGTCAAAAATTCAACAGGCCAAAACATTCCCAAATAATCATTCCTTAAAAGAGACATTTATGCTAAATCCATAAACTACCAAAATTGGCTTTGTAAAATCCAGCCTCCAGATCCTGAAATCCTTGATAATGCTGAAAATCTCACACAAACGGGGGAGCCACCACACGTTGTGGTACCAGGAGCTGTGCTGAGGAGCACTTCCACCAGGCAGAGGAGGGTAGGAAAACCTCTGGGATCTCACCTCAGAATGCTGCTCACAGAAGACCAAACACATTCCAGCATGTGGCTGCCCTCTCCCACCAGTTTCTCCTGTCTCACCTGAAGAATGCAGCTGGCATTATTACTTACAATGCTGTTGAATTGAGGCAATATTTGCAGGGGCATCTGACCACACAAGGTGACACCTCACTCTCCTGGAACCCATCACAGCATTTAAAGCAGAGATGAAATGACCTATTCTAGGCAAGACAGTGGAGAATTCACAGGTTTGGTGCACCAGAAAATTTCTGTGTGTCAGTTTTCTAAATTTCTAAGTATTGCTTTTCTACAGGGAAGAAGCCAATAGAATTTATTTTGTACAGAGTCCTAGTTTTTAAGGTAGATTTCATTTTTACAGGAATATTTCAGTACTTTCCAGAACCCCTAGCCCCACTCATTGAAGTGATCCCCAGAGCCAAGAACAGCTCTTTATTTCAGAGAACAGGCAGCTTTTTGGTTTTGGATATAGCTCCAACTATTTCTTAATGCAGAAAAGTAAAATATCAGCAACAGTATTTAAACAAACATACAACTTCAGTATCTGCATTGAATGATTACTGCTATCTTTTCCACTTTTTTCCTACATTGCTGGATTTGACATTGAAACTTTCAAAGTTTAAGATGTGCTTTCTGTCAATAAAGTCCTTTAAAGCTGTAAGGCCCTTAGGGAAGTTGTTCTGTATGTCTGTACAATGTTTTGCACACTGGGGCACTGATCTGGTTGAACAAACCAGAATTATCCAATAACTTCTGACTACAACCTGTTTCAGTCAGAGTTGAGGCTTCTGAAAATGTTCTGTTGCTGAGGTCAATATAAATTCCTTAAAATTTCCACCGGAGCAGCCCTGTGCAAAAGTCTGTCAGAAGTCCCATCCCATGTGTGGTAGCTAAGTTTGAAAATCTTCTAGATTCCTTTCTCTGTGTATAAAGCAGTATGAAATGCAAATAATTTTCTCCCTGAGTAATCAGGAGGAACAGGAACTCATATTATTGCCGCTTACAGAATAATATTCAACTCAATACCAGAACACTTTAATAAAAGGCCACCAAGAACCATGACATAAGCTGAACTTGCACTAGATAAGGAGTACAGCAGGGAACAGAAATAGGGTTGATTGCCTACAAAAACAATTGATTTGAGCTTGAAAAAGATCACAAACAGCAACAAAACTGCTCAGAGAAAAAGTAGTTATTCTCAGCTAGATTCTTAACTTTATGTAAAATATATTGCCCTGGCAGACCTAAACCTGAGCATCTGAACCCTGTAAGAACTGAACATCATTAAGCTAAAAAACAGCTGTTTTTCCAAAGTGGAAACAAGTTAGATCTCTTGTCAGTAACACGATAAATAAAATACATAAAAGGTTCTATCAAACTCTTTCTTAGTTTCATTTAAAATGCTGCAGTCCAAAGCCTGCTGTGTGTTAAATACAGCAAGATCCTGAAATCAGTCACATTAATTCATCTTTTTACTTTCAGTAACAAAATTCAGAAATTGAGCTTTTCCCCTGGGAAGTGCATTTTATTTTAGATCCTCTCTCTTTTCTAGTAAACAGGATATCTTATTTAAACAGTAGAAAAACTATTTTCCTCATTTAAAATTATTGGTATTTATTAGGAACTTGACCTGAATAATAAGTACAGGAATGATTATGATCATCATCATTAATATACGTTTTCCATGAGCTTTCTGCACTGCACAAGACTTCAGTGAAGTAGATAAGGGACCTCAAGTGCTCAGAGGGAAAGGATATCTGTTTTTAGATGTGGAACATTGTAATCATAGCTACAAGATACAAAACCTGGTTCAAAATTCAATACACCAGTCAAGAGCATTGATTTGTTACACTACCTTAAAAACGTGTGGTACGAAAATAGGCACAGAGGATCAGCCTCCAAATGAGTGTGAGCTGAAGAAATACGATAAATAAAATATAGCAGTAGTGTCTCCTGTTATGAGAATCTTACATATACACAATATAAATTGAATGTTCCATAGGAACAGGCTCTTCCACTAATAGTGAAACCAATACACTGCTGTTTCCTGTAGATTTCTGTTAAATTTCCCTTAAAGCTCTCTCTCCTAAGACTGCAAGTTAGCCAGTTTTGGATTTTTTTTTTTTCATGGTCACTTCCAAGAGGTGATCACATCTCCTGCCAGGGAAGGGAGCTTTCAGCACATGGGCTCCCGAGCCCACACAAACCCGAGCATCCCCGCTCACCTGCTGCCCTCGCTCATTGCCCTGCAGACTCATTAGGAGCTTCCTTTTACCAATGTACGATTTATGCTTTTTCCCTACCTGCCTGTGGATTTCCAGAACACCTCAAGGCAGTTCTATTGAAACTGGCCTGCAGGATCAAAAACCTTGAGATGGAAGGAAAGAAAGGTTTATGAGGAGCAAACAGATGGCAACTGCCATCAAAACATTCCACATTTATTTAGGAAGTTATGCTAAAAGTGATCAAATATTGCTGCCTTGGGAAAGCAATGGATGTCACTTTGAACCTCCTGGAACACTGCTTCACTCAGAGGCATATTTAAGAGGTTTTTATTAATTGAATACAGACCAACCTAAAGAAGCACTCAGCCTATGGGAGATAACAAAAAAAACTGGACTTCCATAGTGTACCACCTTATTAAAACAAAAATAAAATACAGTTTTTGAATCTGAGTTTACAGGAATTTTAGATTTTAGGCAAAATCCAAAACTCTCAACTGATTTCAGAGAAGTTATGAAGTCATAAGGGTATCCTTTGAGTCCCAGAAAAGCTACATGACCTCTCTCCTACAACAATATGAAGATGAGACAATACAGACGGAATAATGCTCTTGCTCTATCTGCAAATACTACTTTAAAAAAAATATTATACTTTCTCATAATGTGAAGAGCTCTTGTGAAACAGTTCTCCAATTTTAATATTGACTGACAGGTAAAAAACAGATATGATAGTGAATATAAATTCATTTGGTTTAACATGTAGTAAACAGCACACATTGAAGGTAGAAAAAGAATTCGGCAAAGTCATGGACAGGAGAAAAAAATTTGATGCAGTAAAACTGATATTAAAAATACTGGACGGGAAAAAAATTAAAAACCTTTTGAAAATCAGACCCAAATCAGTCTACACTAAAGAGGATTTCAAGCAGGTGAACAGAAGCTCCAATCTTTCTTTCAAGTTTCTGAAGTCTTAGGATTTTCTCAAATTATGCCATCAGTGTCTTTTATGATCTAGTTGCTGACTAATATCTAATAATTGAAATTGCAGTGACTTGTATGCTGCAAGACATTGAATTAAATGTTGAAGTCTTGAAGAGTATTATTTAATATTTCACCTGGGAATATTCCCTTTTCAGTGAGTATTTCAGAAACACTTTCTGAAAGAACTAACACACATTATGAACTTAAGAGCCACAAAGTAATCCAGTGAACTGAATCACTGCATACAGCCAACTGGCAGCAAGGAAGCTGCCTAAAACACTTAGAATATGCTTATATTTGGAGGAACACCATGGAGCGATAAAGAAAATCCACATTCATCTTCCAACTGTGAAAAAGTAATTGTAGAAAAAATAATTGGTAGTGTACTTCAGATTAAGTAGATGAATATTGTTGACACTTTGGAGAGTTTAGGTATTACTAATAAAAAGTAGAAATCATACATGAATATTGTTGACACTTTGGAGAGTTTAGGTATTACTAATAAAAAGTAGAAATCATACATTCACTTCCTTCCTATATAATTTGGCACTCACTAATTAACTGAAATCATGGAGGCTGCATTTCCCAGGCGTGAAGGCATTTCTGGGAATATCAGCTTAATGTGCCTCATCTAAGCACCTAGGCATGTCTTAGCTCAGAGCTTAATTTTTTTCTTCTGCTTCCAACACACATGTGGAATGTCTTTTAAGCAGGTATACCTCTGCTTACAGGGAGTCATATGTATATTTATATATAAAGTATACCAAATTAGGAGGAAAAAAAGGGCTGAAAAGAGCCTATTCCTTCCAGCGAATTTCTCTTATTATTTTTGAGAATAAGGTCCAGTTAAGCCTCATTTCCTCCAAGTCTGTGTTCCACAGATAAGATTTTTAGCATTGTTTTTTGAAACAATGGCAGTAATGCAGAAAAATACATATCTATCTGCAGCAGATCATCACATTCTCAGAAGCAATACTGCTGCTATCACAAGAGTGGCCCATTTACCAGAGCACAGCAGTGAGGGAATCACTTCTGAAATGTCATCAGCAGTTCTTTTGGTAGAAACTGTGCTTAAAATAGCCCTGTACACACTGAGGCCTGACTTGATATAAAGATTTCAAATAAGAGTACAGAAAAGGTTTGTGGATTTGTTTGGGGGTTTTTCCCTTTATGTGTGTTCAATTTTATTCACAAAGACACAGGGCTCAAACGAGCTGGATTGCCCTGAATTTTTCTTGCCTATTATCTAAAATAATACCTTGCATAGCATGTTTTTTTAATAATGTTTTAAGTACAAATCAGTGGAATGTCTGGTCAGACCAAGTCTCTTGAAAGTATCATTGGCTGGAATGCTTTCAAAATGTTTTCACAGCCATTTTTCTATTTGAACACAGAATAATTCTTCATGTAACCCTTAAAATGCTGCTTTTGTAGATTGAAAGTAAAGCTCAATGAAATCAAACTGCCATCAGTGGCCTTTGAAATTGATCCTAGGTCTTTAGGCTTGCAGGTGGCAATCCTTAACCAGCCTGCAGGGAAGTGATATTTGTTTTACAGCAGAACTACTGTAGAATATTTTAACATTGTGGATACTTCAGACAGTTAACACACAACATCTAACATGAAATATTTTTTGTTAGAAGACATCACATTACCAGTTCATCTTGCCCTACTTCTACCAGTGGTCAGCATGAGAGGAGCAGAAGGCTGAAAGATGAGCACAAATTCAGCCAGGACATAAAGTTGTCCATATCACTATCCTAAAATAAGCTTTGGCATCTCACAGTCATTTGTAGAGCAGTATTTGTTGTAATAGGTGCTGATCCTGCTGTGAATGGATGAAATGCACATTACTGACTTGAAGGAGAGAAAAGACTTCATGCTTCACTTGGCTATAAGAGAAGTGGACTCAGTCTCTAGAGGAAGATCATCTGGGTTGCAAGAAGAATAGCTCAGTGGTTAGCTGTTACACAAAGACATTAAAGACTCAGGTGCAATTTCCTACCTGAACTTGAGTCCCTGGATAATTTTGAGCATTCATCACAAGAGACATTCATCTCTAAGAGGTAGTTTTCTAGTCTACATTATGAAAAAGTCTGTCTTTTGGACAATAGTAAGAAAAAGGACCTCCAGAAAGAGAATCACTCACAGACACCCTTGAGAGACTTCATACAAAAGCAGGACTTCTTTTTTTTACTTCTTTTCATTCCTCTGGATGTGCTCCTCTCTTATGGTTCACCACAGAAGGAGACTTGGGCAACTTTCTTTAATTAGATGCCTATTATTTACATGACTAAAAAGTTGGATCCACGTAGGCATTTAAGGAAGCTAAACATTATACTATGAGGAAATCTATTTGTGTCTCTGCATCTTAAGTTTTTTACCTGTAACATGCCCCCTTCCTCACAGGGGGACAGTGGGGGGGTGAAACATTAAAATATATATGATACTGTCACAATGTCAGGGGAGGCCAGAAAATTGCTGAACATAAATATATAGAAAAGGATTCTGGAGCCAATGACCCCCAAACCCCAAAAGGTATGAACTGAATGCTTGTATTCAAATTTTTTTGGCATTTTTACTAACTAAAGAAAAAATCTAGAGAGGGAAGTAATCTTGGAGTTTGAATGAACTAGATGATACTTCAAGTATTAAGTACGAAATATATTTAACTATCAATATTACCACTTAAGTGAAAAAATCATATTTTCAGTAGTACAAAGTAGATGACATTTCTTATCCATATTCAGTTCCATTGAAATTTTCAAGGCAAAATTCTCACTAAGTCAGTTGGAGGTTTTAGTTGCTACAGGTTTTTTTTCATTCTTTACATGTTAGATACCATAGCTTATCTCAAGACCTAATGCAATTTACTTTTTAATTTTTCACACCCTTTATTCTGTAGCTATAATCCACCTCAATATTAAAAAGGCAGGAATGTTATAAATTTATATTTATCATGTAGTTTCAACCCAATATTAGTTTCATAATCTTTAAAAAAAAAAAAAAAAAAAAAGCAAACAAACAAAGCCTTTTGTTTTCTTTAGAAAGCAGAAAGCAATTGAGTTTTCTTGTGCATAAGGATTTGACTACAACTACAGTTGTGTCAATGCACCTCACAAAGTTACCAGGCCTTCATGGAGCCACTTTTGCTCTGAACTTTCAAGGTCTATGAATGCAACAAACTCTGAAATTAATATAAAACATTAATGGAAAAATTTGCAAAGAAATAAACAAAGGTTTGATTATCTGTGCATTTGTCTGAAATCAGAGTATACAGAACAAGTGTTCAGAATCAAATATCTCACTTTGGAACCAGATTTTGCTACCTTTGTTACTTATACATTTTGGTCAAATGACCTGCTTAGACTATCTTCAATATTCATATGATGGAAAATATTTTCAATACAAAAAATAATCAATTGTTATCACATTTTGTCACATCTAATGTAAAGTGAGTGGTGGAAATGCAGCATCTCAAGCCATGTCTGCTTTGCTCTGTTGTTTTCAGTGGTTTTCTTCCTAATTTTTCATCTCTGCTTTCTTTCTATGTTTTGATGTCTTTGCTTGTTTACTCTGACTTCCAATATTACCTCTTACCATATTTCTTCCTCTCAAGCACTTTTTTTTTCCCATGGTTTTTGTGATATTTCAACAAGATACAGTTCTGAAATGATTCTGTGTTCTGATCTCCATCCAGTTTGATCTCAAATGATTGATTACAGCAGTCCCAAGGGTATAATAGTGAACATGCTCTATGGGTACAATTAAAGCCAGAGCCTCTAATTCCCAATGCATAAAATTCAGAAAAATA
>VXAC01002818.1:560580-639912 GCA_013399225.1 Rhipidura dahli | reverse complement strand
AAAAAAAAAAAAAAAAAAACTTGGAGAAATTCTCCATTAACTGGTGTTCCAAACACTTCTTAGTCAGGGGTAGAAACTGTTTCCAAAGTCACCAAGTCAGTGGCCATTTTTCCTCTAATTTCTTTGACCTTTGAAAAAATTTACCTTTTGTGTCTTTGACTAAATGTACAAATATAAGAACTTGATTAGGGATCTGATATCAAAGGGGTGGTCTCTGTCCTGGGTGGTCTTTGTCCTTATTTTCCATCATAAGCATTTAATCCACCAATGTGTGCATATCTTATGAGATATTCTGGTTTAAAAGCACAGCAATTTAAAAAGTACTCAAATTGAAAATATCATCTAAAACTGCAGCTATCTGCAAAAGGCTAAATGGAAAATTTGGAACAAAATAGCTCCTGGGTTGGAATCCTGTATGCTGTATTAGCCTTGAGCAAAATTTTAAAGTGCAGGTACTTAACCTACAAGGAAAATTTCATAATGGGAATACTGAGAGACCTGTAGCTATAACCAGTACTACTGGGCCACAGTATAATATTTCATTTACATTTCTTAAAAAGCAATTTTTGTCAATCTTGCTGCATGAATGAAAAATCTCATCCCATAGTCTCCAATTCACTACCCTCATGAACTCATAAAAAGGTCTTTTAACCACTGCTGTGATTTTCAAGTGGAAATAATAAAATGGCAAGAGTTAAATATTAATATTCAGTTCTTGCACTGTGCCTTTCTTTGATACCAATTACAACTTGAACTTCACCTAACTCAAAAAGACTGCAGACTTCTCTCAATTAGCAGTAATAGGATTAATACATAGCTTTGGAATTGAAGATTTAAATAGCAAAAAAAAAAAAAACCTTGGCAAATGTACACATGTACCAAATTAATCTCAAAATAAATATGCAGCCTTGGGTGAAATAAGTGGAATGTGGAATGCTAGAGATGTAGGGGTTATTGTGGTTTTTCTGCTCTCTTGACAACTTCTGCAGGTAGCATTTGTTTGAAAACTATCATGGCTGCAGAATAACATCACCCTTTCTTTCTAATGTTTATGGACCCTAGAATGCTGCTGCCATCCACAACAGGTATTCTCCTTTGTAGAGCACCAAAGCTATTTCCGTTTATCACACTTTTCTCCATTAACAATTTCTATGGTTCTCAGCTCTGTGAGTTTTAAGCAATCTCACAGATGCAAATTATTGCATTCAAGTCGCTGTCTCCTGAGAAAGGATAAAATATTAGTTGAAAAGTTAGGTGGACCAAAGTGATTCTATAGTACAGTATGCAACTCAATTTGGGGGAGATAATTATTGTATTTCTTTACTCATGCTGAGTTGTTAGTGGTTTATTTTCTATTTGCATTTGGTGGACAATGAAGGACTTCAGTTTCCCTGCATTTTGAGTAACTGCCTCTACATTGTATGATACAATGGCCCAAACTGAGGATGACTCTGTTTTAAGGTGTACCTTTGACTTCTGAAAAAAATTGTAATATCCTAAAGTTCCCTGTCCAATCAAAAAAATGCTGATGTCAGCTACAAAGAGCTGTTTGTATTCTTTTCTCAGAGGAAAATATGAGATACTTAATCATGTTTTACTGATCAAAGCTCATACAGCAGAACATTTGGAGTGTAACTAAACCAATACAGAACCAGCTGTGAGTCAGAACAGATGGAAGTGACAAGTTTAGTTTTTTATTTCCTTCCAACTAGTGGAGAAATCAAGACCAAGGTTGACCACAGGTTTCTGTTGACAATAACCATGTGCTTAATTTCTGGAAAAAATGCACTTCAGGAAATACCAGAGAATGACCAAGGGCCCTTTCTCAAAATAGTAGAGGAAGATGCCACAGAGGTCTGGAAATGAGCATCAGTTGTTGCACATTTCAAAAATCTAGCCCTAATATTAGGACTGATAACAAAAAAAAGAAAAGGAATGGTAGTATCTTCTTGGGTAAAGTTGATCATCAAGGAGATTGGCTTTAAGCTTATATTTAAGTTCACTAAGAAAAAATTTCCCTGGGAGTGGATATAGAAGCATTTCCTCATTATGAGGAAAGACAGTGTAGTCAAGATCACAACAGAGATTACCAAGTGTTTAAAAGAAGGCTGACAATAAAAGAAGCAGAAGCACCATGATGGAAAAAGTGTGAGATCTCTTAAATCCTATTGGTGTCAGCCTCTCTCGTTTTGCTGGACTTGCAAGATTTATCACAGACAAATGGTGATATCTTGACACTATTACAACCATATTTCAGTTTGATTTCAAACACCTGTAGAAGCTATCTGGAACCTCCCTTCATTTCAATATGTTTGCCTCTCACTCCAGCAAAAGAAGTTAACCCAAAATCAACTGATCTATACATTTTAGGGATTCAATCTTTAATTTGTAGCTCAAATTTTTAATGTCCTGCCTCTAAAAAAAAAATTACTTTCCCAAGTTTTGAAGTGCTGGTTTCCACAAGTTCTAGACCTCTGCTCAGAAAGAAATAACATAGTTATTAATTAACCTAATCTTGTTTGGTACCACTCAGAAAATAGGCAGGAGCATCTGCCTCATGGTAAAAACACAGTGAACTTTGGGAGATGGTTGGAAATCGCCTTGAAAAAGTGTGTGAGATGCATTGTGACCATTGCAGGGCTAGTAAATGGCAGCTGAGGTAAGCAAAACTCTCCCTCTACACAGATGGATCACAACATAGCCCAGCATACCCAAAATAAAAATCTCACTAAATTCTTCCTAGAGTTTGATTTAAAATTTCCCTAATCTCCTCTTTATAAAGCAGAGAATCACCTAATAACCTTTTGTGATCTGTCCAGACACAGAAATGGCCAACACACGAAAAATATGGACAGTAGAAATTGATCAGGACAGAACAGAAACCAGCAAATGGCACTTGGGTGAGGAGCAGAGAAGGACGGGATGAACGCACGGGCTGTAGCCATTTGGAGATGGTTGTCATTCTTTATGAAGATTAAGGAATTGTAGCTTTACATTCCTGTATTAATCCAAAGGCCAGCCACTGTACAAGCTGCCAGAGTATGGACTGCCAGACACTGCACTTTTGATCAGAGCCTTGAGCAAAATGAACTCCCATTGCTACACTGTGTTTTTCTGGCTTTACTCTGTTAACATTACATGGCAGATATGCAAAACTGATTTCAAATTTCTCTAGAAAATATCTGAGAAGAACAAGAATAATGAGCAGAGTTGAAGAGGACTCTCTTATGCAGTGGCCACTCTACTTGTATATTGAAAGAATATAACTATATAAATCCTTTTTAAACCAAGAAAACTCTTACAGTAAAAGATAAGAGTCATGCACGTATTACTTGCTTAAGAAGATCTACACAAGTTTCAGAGCAAATGATGTAAAGCTCACGGAATAGTGCATGAGGAGGTTTTTTTTCACTTTTAATATCTTCATATTGTTGAAAAGAAAACAAATAATCCTGATTTTTCCTGGGAGGTAAGGGAACCATAAACATTACAGGAATTTTTAGCCTAGCATCCAGTGATTTACATAATTTTTTATACAGTTCAGAGTTGGTTTGAAGCCACAAGTAGGTCAAGTATTTTTTAAAATTATAACTTCTTCCCTGTCATGTCCAGGTCTGATTTATGCCATCAGATTCTCACTTCTATGACTAATACAAAATTCAGACACAATTTCCAGTTAAAAAGGAAACTATTTCTGCCATGTCTTCTTCCCTTATTTTTTAACTCAGTGACAATTCTGATATCCAAAGTGGCAACTAATTGCCTTGACAATTAAATGGTATTGCCACAGCACAGCCTTTATGCATTTGTCCTAATAAATGTCAGATGAAGCTCAACTGCTCACTTCAGCAGATGCTAATTTAAGCTGAATACTACCAGCTATTCAGAGAGACAATTTTTGCTTTAAATAAGATTCATCTCAGAAATTAAGTGTGGGATTCCCTCTTATAAAAAAGGCCATTGATTATTCATTAAATCCAAATTACTGATTTAACAAACACTTGCATAAGAATCATTAATATTATCTGTTATGTAACTACTAACGTAGTGTATAATACTTAGTATCTCAACAGTCAGGTCTCTTACAAATTCAATTATTATAGCCCTTGTCACAGAGACTAGCACTGCTCTTTCAAAGCTCTTTTTTCCCTAGTGACCCATCAGCTTGACTTCTTCTTTGGCTGCCATTTGTCAGTTCAGGAATAGTATGACTGTCAAGTCAAGTGTAGATTTATATTGGAATCCTAACTCCCATCATGGTCCTCACCTTTCTACTGAAGTCAGTAGAAAGCTGGGAATCCTGTTATGCTTTTAATCCTGGGCCAGCATTTTAAAAAATGCTGATCTTCTTTGCAAGTCTGTGGAGCTTCTCTCTGCTGCAGGTGACAAGAAACAGAGCCTCCTTTCATTAACACTGGAAGAGCTCGAACACCTTCAAGGTAGAGACAGCAGTCTTTGCACTACTGTTCTCTACTCTACAGCTGCAAAGTGTTTGTTAATTCTGTTTGGGACCTGTTCATATTCTTCCTGGGGGAAAAAAAAAGCTTATTTCTTGCTAATGGGCTCCTCCCCTAGTTGCACCACCCATTTTGAAATATGCATTAAGCAGCACATGGTTGTAAAAAGAAAAGTTTTACAGGACCCTCTCAAGCTATAATTTTATTCATAAAATTGATACGCTTTGGAATGGTGGTGGACACTGAGCCCAGAAGTCATGGAAGAGTTCATGGTTTTGTCACTGAAGCCTTTGACAACTGGAAGAATGCAGCTGTTTGCAAAGTGCTGACTGTGAATTGTCCCAGGACCCTGTAACTTCCAAGCCTCTGTTAGGGGAAGCACTCACAGGCATAGGGTAAAATTGTGCCAGGAACTATCCTAACAGTATGACTGTCTGGATGTGTCCTAGACACAGTTAAATGCACAAGTGTGGTTAGACAGCTCACTACTGCTCAGGGTTCTGAGCTGAGAATGCATGGGAAGAAATCCTGTGATTAAACCATGACTGGTTTTCTTCTTCCACATTTTGCCTCCTTCATATCAAGAATCACAGTAGACTTTAAAATGAACCACCCTTACAGTAGACAGCTTCAAGTCTTTGAAAGATTGTTACCTGTGATTCTAATTTTGGGACAAAAATCAAATTTTAATTCAGCACTAATGCTCTCTTCAGCTACTGAAGGCAGTGGACCTGCTGAACTTACTCCTTGAGTCACAGTGACATCAGTGACTTCCATACCACGGGAATTATCACACAGAAGTAGGTCAACAGCTGTACCTAGATGTGTAGAGGTGTGTGCAAGAACAGATATACCAAAAGTAAAAATTTTTTTTTAAATGAAAGAAAAAAATTGATGAGGTGTATGGGGGAAAGAATAGAGACTGTGGACTTAAGGCACTGTAAGGTTAAAAACATGAAGTCTGTGAAGTTTGAAAAAGAGAAGAAAATAGGAGGTGTTATAAAAGTCTACAAAATAATGAGTGAACCTGAGGATCTTACACAAATCTCTCTATTTATTTCCCATTTATTCATATCTTTTGGTCTCCATTCTGCTCCTCCTCTTTCCAGATATTCCAAAATGGATTTTGCTCTTTTCCACTTCTCTTTTCCCTCTTATTTATGAACCCCTTCACAAAATTTTCCATCCTTCCTCTTTTTTATATATTTCTTCTCATGATAGAAACAGTTATAAAAAATCCAAGTATTTTCTTAATATTAATAAATGTAAATATTGTGTTAAAAATAAAAATATTATAGTGCATAGAACTAAAAAGTAAAGTATTTTAAGTAACTGCCATGAAACAATCTGTGGATACAGTCCTGATGCTATAAACTGCTTCAGCAAACAGTCTAGGAAGACTTAAAGCATAACAACCCTCAATTACTTTACTTGCAGTAATTTAACATAAAATTAAATTTTAACCCTCAAGCATTAGCTCATAAGCTAATTTGAAGCAGAATCAAGAAGTTTTGAGAAATCTATACTTTCTCTGAAGCAAAAAACATAGAGGTGGAATTTATTCGAGTGTGTTTCTGACAAAGTGCAGATACCTACATTCAAGCTAATTATTTAGACTTTTTTTCAGTCAACAGGGAGAAAAATATCACTTTGAGGGTGAAATCCATCTTACTTCAAAGTACATGCCCAAGATAAGCCAGATACATTGGATCATAAATGGATCTGCCTGCCCCACTGTCTACAAAAATTGCTAAGGCATCTAGTTCAGATGTGGACACCTGTTTCACAGATAAGGAAGAGCCCAGTGAAAGTATTCTGAAACATGTTATTAAGCTTTTTGAGCAGCTGATCTATTCTAGCTCATATATTCTTGTGCTTCTGTGTGCTGCTGCATCATTTACACAGCAGTTGTGCTCTGGAGCAAAGCCCTGTAATGGTAATGGAGAGCCTATAGGGGCAGATGGGATACAGATGTGGTTCTGAAAGGGCTCCTCTTGGACAGAGTGCACTGTCACGCTTTTAACTGATTCACTTTTGCAGGAGTACTAAGACACCGCCATTCTGTTTGCCTTTTCATACTGCCTCCTAATCTGTCAAAAATCCATCAAATTATTTGCCAATCCACCAGAAAACATATCACCTTAAGAAAGTGTTTGCATTGTTGTAGGCAGCTGGGGAGTTGCTGTAAGCAACAAAGGACATCTAAAACAGAAACTGGGAAGATGCTAGCGTAGCAGACACTGGGTAACTGAGGCTCCCCACTTGGGGGATATAAGGCAGGCAGCACAGGACATTAAAGGTATTTGTGACTTTCAGAATACTTTTAAAAAGCCATGACTTCCCTCCTAGCAATGTCTGGACTGGAGCTGTTCTATCTTTAAATATAAAATTTGCCCACAGAAACATTTCAGAACACAAAGAATTAAAATTAAGTCCCAGCAGTATAAAACAATTATTTCCAAAAGAAATATAGCCATTTACAGACAGACATGATTGTGAGAAACTTATCTTTAAGCTTCCTCAGTGTCCCACGTTGCTGCAACAATATTACTCTTCCTAGTCACTCATACAGAAAATTATAGTGGAGCAGGGATTTTAAAGTGGCTAAATGGCAGATCTTATGCAGAGCATTTCCCAGGATATGCAGCCAAGCATTACTCTTATGTAGTCACTCATTAGTCAGGTGCCTGAAATCAGCTTCCAATCACTGTCCACAGCACACCTGTTCTGTGTTTATTGGAGAGCATCATCTCAGTGTTTTGGTATCTCTTAGCTGTTGAGGGATTTTTCTGCAGGTTGCCTTTAAGTTTCATTTTGCACTAGTTAAACAGACAATGCTCCCCAAATCTTTGATGGTAATTTAGATCTTTTTCATACTTTAATGATTTACTGGTCTCTGGTTAGTCCTCCCCAGTTTCCTACTGGATCTGTGGTGGTATGAATGGACACAATGGTCAGACCAGCCCCAAATACACAGCTAAAACAGTATCCCTAATCCTACTCAATGATTATTTATTTATTTATATGCATTTTTGATATAGATATTTGATTTATTATTTTGCTGCAATTTTTCTCATTTCCAATTGATCAAGATCTCTGACTCCTGTCTTTGACAAAGTTCCAGGTTTCCATCCTAAAGAGCCACAAAAAGAAAAGAGGAAATGGCCTCAAGTGGCTCCAGGGGAGATTCAGATTGGGTATCAGGACAAATTCCTCTGCAGAAAGTGTTCTCAAGCACTGGAGCAGACTTCCTGGAGAAGTGCAGGAGTCACCATTCCTGGAGGTATCTAAGAAAGGTGTACATGTGGCACTTAGGCACAGGGTTTAGTGGTGGACTTGGCAGTGTCAGGTTAACAGTGGACTTGATGTTCTGGTGGGTCTTCTCCAACTTATACTGTTATATTATATTCCATTTTATTCTATCTTTTTGTTTGTTTTTACTGATTGCTTCAAGAATAAAAGATACTAACATTTCCACCAAAACTAATATTTGACAAAATCTGCTCCTGGAGAAAACAAATTTCCCTTCAGAATTTTTCTAGTCAGTATTTAAGCTGAACTTTCTCTAATATACTGGCACATGCCTGCGAAAAGGGCAGCAGGGTGTAAACAGAGAGAGCAGGAACTTGGCCTTTGCCCAGTGGCTGATGGATGGTGTTCCCCATAAGATGTTGCCCTTCACCTTATCAGGCATTCGTTCAAGAGCTGAAGGCACACATTTTGAGTTACAAATGGCATCCTACTTTCATCTGGGTTTCCTTTCAAAATCTTCAATCAGGATGTTTGCTAAAGCCAAAGCTTCTTACTTTATAGAACTTACAAATACTGCAGGGGAAAATCTGGCAGTTCTTTTACTGCATTGGGTGTTTCTATAGGTTAACCTGCCTTTCTGGAGAGCACAAGTAACTTCCCTTGATCAGCACAGAAATTAATCTGAATTAAGATTTTGTGTCTCAGAAAGAGGTGTCAGACTTGAAACTCTTTCTTGGGCCTTTGCTACTGTTTTTCTAAAGTAGCAAACTAACCCTTTCTTGCTGCTTCCCAAATCCTTGATCTCAAAGCCAGTGTTCTCAATGACATTCTACAGTAATGCCATTCACTCAAGATGGGTTCCCCGTTAGTGCTCCCTCTGGGAGATGAAAAACCACTTTAAGATACTTTTATCATTTGACTGCCATGCAAACATGCTACATCTGTGAACTCCAGAACTTCCGTGAAAAGAAAATTTGAGACTTGCCAAAAGGTGTAAGACTCCATCCTTACATGCTGTTAACCCCAACATCTCATTTTACATGGTATTGCCCCTCAGATATTTAAAATTCCTCCAGTCTTCTCAGTAAATTCCTTTTCTCCTTCCAGTCAGCCAACAAAGGCTTTGCTGAGAAACCTCCAGCAGAAAATTTACTCAGTGGTAGATCTTGCTACAGGGCAATGACACTGCATCCTTAACAACATACTGGCACTGCACAAAGGTGAAAAGGAATCATGTCTAGAAGTCAACCTATCAATAGGTATATAACTACTACTTAATTATGGATTGAGCACAATTTCTTGTCTAAATCCTGAAACCTGCCATAAAAAATTCTGCCCCTCTCCTGATCTTCTTTGAGTTCTTCTGGAGATGTTTCTTCCTGTCCCCCCTGATTTAGGCACAGGAATATTTTTGAATTTCTCTTTTTTCTTTCCTTCTAGTCTTTCTCTTCAGTAATATATGACTTTCCAGATCTTTTTTACTTCTATTTCTTTATCTCTTTCTCTCCTCTTATTTGTTTTCTCACCACTTTTCCTCAACCCTTCCAGTTTCTACCTCCTATTTGTTTCACCATTTCTCTCTTCTATTCCCCCTTGCTTTAATTTTCTTCAGCCCCCTTTTCTCCACTTTTTCCCACCTCTGTTTGCATTGTGATTTCCAACCTGCAAAGAAGTGCTATCCCCACAGGCTCTTCAGCACCCTTTGATCACCCTCTAGCCTCTGCAAGCAAGCTCCTCCAGCAGTTCCACCCTCTCCACTTAACCCAGAGACTCCAAAGAGGTTGAGAGGGACTTGCCTGGCAGCAGGAGCCAGAGGGTTAGCACTGCCCTGAAAGGGGAGGCAGAAAGGGTCAGTTTGCCAAAGCAGAGAGATTGGCAAGAAGACATGGTGCCAGCCACATGCTGGCTCATTCATGTTTCCCCAATTAAAGCAGCCTGTAGGGAAAGCAGAATGCCACTGCAGAGCACTGGTGTACTGACCCCTCCGAGTGCTTGTTAGTGCTCACCATACTCAGCATTTCCTCTCCCTGATTGATAGGATGATATGTGAGTGTATGGCAGAGAGCAGATTCATTACAGCACATTAGCCAGACAGGCAGACAAATGCCCACAGGGGCAGAAAATCTGTAAGGAATAAATAAAAACTTTATTATTTTTCTAAAACTTCTTTTCCCCAGGCTACAGTGAGGAATACTGGAGGAAAAGGAGAGTGGAGAGAGCCCAGAAGAGAAAGGGAGTGGTGAGAACTGGAGAGAAAGTTTATTAGCAGTCAAAGAAAGGTTTAAAATATTCATTGTTGGATTCAGAGTTTGGATAGTAGTTGAATTTCTATTTATATTTTTTTTATTTTTGGTCCTGCTGCTAAATAGGAAAGAAAGGTTCAGTGCATCAGATACCAAGTTATCAGAACATTCCTGATGTAACATGTCTGAAATGTCTCAAATCTGGCTGCTCCACTTACTGAAATTTATCATCCCTCAGTTTTAAAAATGAAAAACAAACTCATACCAGCCTTTATCAACAGCTGCCACCATGTGGTATTTGAAATACCACAGCTACTTACAAATAGAAAGAAATATGGTGGCATCATCTAATCTGTTCAGTGACAAGTTTTAAGCATCCCCTAGGTAACTCACAGCTCATAAGAGGTGCTGTGGCTGTGGGGCAGCTCTGCACCCCTGCAGACACTCTGCTAAGGCCAAGGAGTGGATAGACTCTGCAAAACTGTCCTGGTCACCATAGCCACCTGCCAAACCACATGCCCATCACTGGTCCTTGGAGATGGGGGACCAGGCCACAGTCCAGAACTGCCCCAGGCTGTCAAAAACAGTGCATGAAAAAAGTGTATTCCCAAATGGCTGATGCCAAAACCTTTTCTGCCAGATACAGATTTACCAGGTTGCAGTATACCCAGTCATGAGATGCTGCCTGCTCTGATATGGGGCAAGAAAGCAAAAACAGAGCTTCTGAGCCCTGTTCTCACTGCTCTCTGGCTGGACCTTAGCCTGTCTGCTGCCTGGAAATACACTGTGTTGTGGAAAGAAAACTCTAGAGATTTTCCTCTGTCCAAAAGGAAGATAGAGTGTAAGTTGTCAGCCCTGGACCATTAGAGAGCTGATCCAAAGATTAGTGATTCAAAGAACATGTTTTGAGGCAGCACAGGGACAAGACCAAGTTAGTTTAATATCTTGGCATTTGCTTGCTTGAGCCCTATTTTTTTTTCAGAACATGTTACTTCCAGCAGCTTCATCCCCACCTCTCTCCTGATTTCATTTAGGTGCACTCCAAAATGAGCTAACTGTGTTACAATTAAGAATAGCTTTCAGCAGATAACACAGCATTCTGAAATCTGCTTTGTAAATATCTGTTGGTAATACAGGTACCTCTGAGATTGCTGGAGCTTTGTCTGATGAAAAGTGTGTTCCCATTGGAAAAAATCCATTGAACGCAGGATTCTGTGAAACTGGCACATGGCACTGTGAATAATGTGCATGGGCTTCTTCTCGAGGGTGCTTGTCTGGCCACTTTTGATCCTGTAGCTTTCCTCTGAGCTGAAACTGTAGTCCAGTAAGTGCCTGCAGCATTGCTTTATTTCTTCCCTTCCCACTATTCGCAGAGCTGAAAAAATCACTATAAAACACACACACAAAACAGAAGCAGCAATTTAATTTCTTGAAAAAATGTAGCTCTACCATTAAAAAAAAAAAAACCACCAAAACAAAACTTCAGTATAAACCCAAATTAATATTATGGTTATAGGGCACCCATAAGGACACAATCCCTAACATAGTACCAGGAAAAAAAAAAAAAATAGATTAGAAGAAACAGTTGGCATTCAGTTAACAATCATGTTTGGAGGTTTGTGACTGACTTTGTTATTCCAAGGGAAGCCAGGTACCAGGCTCTTGGGATTAGGTACAAAGGCAAGAAAAAAGTGGACACGTATGAATCTCAAAGGTGACTGCTGGGTTAATAAAACAGCCTGTTTTCTGTTCACCCACTCTTCCTCTCAGTGTGCAAGTACATTAAAATATGTCAAAAGGAAAGCCATTTGCTGGGGAAAAATAATTCAGCTAAAAGTCAAAATTTCCAGCTGGTGTGTTGCCTTGGTGTGTGCAAGTGCGCTAACAAAGTGACCCACACATCTCACTGGATGAAAGTTGGTATCCTCATTAAAGTAGAAACAAACACTTGAAAACAGGAACAACTGCCAGTTAAAAAAAGGACTGCAATTGAAATGAGAAGCCTTCATTTTTCTCTATTCTGTTTCCTACTTGCTCTATAGCAGATACCATATATATATTTAAGTAACTGCTTGAAAAGTAATGAAAGCAAAACTGATTTTGTATGCAGTATCCATTCCCATTTGCTGGAGGAATTGTGTTGCTAACAACCATCCACATTATTGCCCTGTGTTTAGAAGAAGCATTATTTTCACAGTCCAGTTTCTAAACTGCCACATACAACACAAGGGTTGGTTCCTGCAAAGAGTCACCCTTTCAAAAGTGAGTAGCTCTGGAGAAGAAAACCTTATATCAGAATTGCTCACACTAGAAAGTGATTGTGGGATCAACTTCCAACCCTTTAAAATAAAAGCACATTTATAGTGGTGTGTACTGCCTTTGCCCCCAGGAAACACAATGAGTCTTGAACACAATCATTAATTCACTGCAGTGTGAACATTTTATGTAATATGAACAGCACGAGACATTAGATCTCCTTTTTCTTGGCCCAGGCCCTGACAGAAAGCACTCTAGATAAACAGAAAGCAAAATGAGGGAAGTGGTATACCACAGTGTGAGCAGCCTGTTGTTTATTGATGACATGATTTTCCCTGGAGGTAAAAAGAAAAAGAAAAAAAAGGAGTACAGAAGTATTCTAAAATCTCTAATGACTGCAGCAGAGTTTATTATGATGAACCACAGAATCCCATCATGGTTGAGTTTGGAAAGACCTCTGGGGATCACCTAGTCAAACTGCTCAGCTCAAAGCAGGATCAGCTGTGTTGCTCAGGGCCATGTTGAGTTTTAAATATCATCGAGGACAGAGATTACACAACCTTCACAAGCAAACTATCCCAGTGTTTGATCATGCATACACTAAAAAAAAAAAAAATTTCTTATGTGGAATTGAAATTTCTCCCATTTCAGTTTGTGCCTATTGCCTCTTGGGCTATCATTAGGCACCCCTAAAACCCCAGCTTCACCTTTTTTCCTCCCCATTCACTAGGTGTTTCTACACATGAAGATCATCCTGAGCCTTCTGTTCTCGAGGCTGAACAATAGTAGCTCTCTCACCCTCTCATAACTCACAAATTCCAAGCCCTTCAGTGTCTCTGTGGCCCCTTGCTGGACTGACTCCAGGACATTTGGGTCCCTTCCATATTAGGCAGCCCAGAACTGGACCCAGCACTGCAGCTGCAGCCTCTCCAGGGCTGAGGAGAGGAAAAGGATCACCGTTCATGCAGTTATGTGCTGTGGTTTCTGATGAACCCAAGGAGAGGTTGTGTGTTGGGATTTCTTGTTGAAAGGGTGTGCTGTGGGCTCACAGTCCACCAGAGTCTCCTTCTCTGCACAGCTGCTTCTCAGAGAGCCAGCCCAGCCTGCACTAGTTCATGCAGTTATTCCCCTGCCAGGAGCACAATTTGACATTTCATTTTATTGAATTTCTTTCAACTTCTGTCACCCCTTTTCTCTAGATGGTCTCTCTGAAGAGCAGCACACTCATCTGTTACAGCAAAAAGTCCTCCTGATTCTCTGTTGTCTACAAAATTGAACTCTGTCCAACCACCTAGGTTATGAATGTAGATTTTAAGAAATATTGGACTCTGTACTGAGCCCTGAGGAACACCACTGGTTACTGGTCTCCAGGCAGTTTTTGCAATGCTGATCACAGCACTTTAAGCTCAGCAGTTCAGCCAGTTTTCAACTTACTTCACCATTTACTGTCTAGTTAAAGATCTGGCAGTTTGTCTATGATGCTGTAGGAGACAGCTTCAAAGGCTTTATGAAAGCCAGGGTACCAGCTCATCATCTCACTGAAACCGATCAGGGTGATTGTGCATGATTTTGGTATTTCTTCAGTCTTCATTTTGCTGTTGATCCATCTGTAGAAAAAATTCATGACCTTCTCCAGAGTCAATGGCAAAAATAAAAATGCCCACTGCCTTCAGGCCTGAAGTGCCCCTGCAGTTGGACTAGATGATCTTTGTAGATCCCTTCCAACTGAACTATTCTTTTCTATTCAAATGGCCTTTATTAATTCAGCCAATGTTTCAGTGTATATTTTAAAATGTGCATTATGTTTCTGATGCATAGGATTCCTTCCCCAGATATGTAAATGCCTGCTTAGGGTCTTTTCAAAAATTTTATAGACCTGTTAACAAACTGTCATGCACTAAGATGTCCAAGAACATAGCAAAAATTTTAAAATGTTATTAGTTTTGCCAGCAACAGCAATGAAGGAAAAGAAGAAAGTCTTGGGAGATTTTTCCTTTTGACCAAGGTTTTGTCAATGTATTTCTCACCAGATAATATGAGCTGAAGAGGGGATAACTGTAATTGCATAAAAATGCAAGTTTTAACACTCTAACATCCCCTCTTCTTTTTGTTCACAAAATAAACATCACTTCTGAAACTTATTCCAGTCACTTTGACCCCTGAAATTTGACCCTGAAGAGCACTGTTTGAGAGCCTAGAATAAATGTCAGGACAAGGATCTGGTTTTTTCTTTCAGAGCACCTTCAGTTAAGGCTCTGATGTTACATACATCACAAAAACTACAGCACTGCTTCTCACAGCAGCCTCTTCTAATAGATATAAGTAAGAGGGAATGCTGAGGAACAGTCTAGCTAACACACCTGTGCTGATCCAAAAATAAAATGAAATAAAGTGCTATATCTCCTAACTGCTGGTGTTGTTCCTTAGCCACAGAGAGCCCTTTTGTACACGGGCTTTGATCCCTTGTGCCTGCATTATTTGCCTGCTCTACAGGTACCTGCACAGTCAGCTCCAGACTAAAGCCCAGCAGAAACTGAAGCCTTCCCATGTGCCCAGAAGATCACCTTGCTCTCGTGCCTGAGCATCAGGCTGCCTTAACCATGGGACTGGCTGGTGTTACTTCCCAGCTGTTCCACAGTGTGAACAGTTTCTCTCCTTTACCTCCCTGGCCCTCTTGCCTATTTTGGACAGACTACTTCAATTGAAAAACCTGTAAAGTTCTGAACTGTGAAAAATGAGAAGGTGGCTGTTCCTGCCCCTTCCTGGTCACTGCAGTCTTATCATGCCTGTTTGGTGGTCACACTTGCATACTAAAAACCTAATCTTGCAATCCTTTTGCAAACTAAACTCCCCATTGACTGATATGTCTTTGTATTAAAAAATTTACTGGATATGCAGAGCAGCAGTTCTGAACAAAGGATTTTAGTCATTTTTCTTTTAGTTTTCCCTTTCAAAAATGCCCTAAGGCAGTCATCTATTTCAGTCAATGGAAGTCTGAAAATGTTCAATCAAAAAAAATCTATTTTTGCACAATAGAAACATAAAAGACATCTAAACCCCACAAATATTATTTTTGTACACATTGAGGACCCGATGTCTTCACATTTCACTGACCTTTTTATTAACTCTTTACTTGCCAATTTTTTGCCTGGAGCTACTTTTGACAGTGAAGGAATATGTGTTTATTAAGGAATAGATACTTATGATCTTTTAGTTATATTATTGTGGGAAAAGGAGGACAGTTACATACATAAACATGAAGTATAAAAGACGTCCAAAAACTTCAAACATACCTCCATTTATAAAACATTAATTTATCTGGGCAATTTTGCAATTAAAAAATAAAACATGTTAAATTGGTGTTTTGGAACTGAACTCTAACTTAACTTACATGGTTTGCACAATATCTTACAAATAGCCAAAGTAAATTCTATTAATTTCTACAGTAATTTGAAATGCAATTTGCTTTCTTCAGAAGCATTCAAGTAGTATCAACATTTTTTAAAAAAAAATCAAGCAATATCTTTTTCTTTTATTTTTTAATAGTTTTGGGCTTGTAAAATTTTCTTGTCAGACCATCAAGTCAAAGAATTCCAATTTCCAAAAAAACCTGAAAGTTCTGTTAAAGTTAAAACTATGCATAGGTTTTTTCAAAGTAAAAAATATCATAAGAATTTTGCATGAAGGTTACTTTCAAGTGAAAGGTAAATATATGCTGGTTTGGAAATATTCAAATATAATCCACTAACTCTGATCTGTAGCAAAGGCAAGCAATAAATGTGTAATTATGTTACTAGCAGTTTAGTCCTTGCCACTCCAGTAAAAATAAAATTGATGTTTAAAAAAATCAGCACTCAGCACACTTTATGTAATGCAAATTCTGGCTACTTTTTTTTTTTTTAATTTCCAGTTTGAGTAAAATATAAGGTACAGAAAACATGAAAAAGAAAATTTTACACTCTACAAAAGGGCATAGGCATAAGTAGGATGAGTTCAAATATTAATGAAGATTAAGATAATGAACTAGTTGGCTTACTTGAGAACTGGAAAGATAATTTGCTAAAATAGAATTTCAGCAGTATGGAAAAGATATATTGGTGCAATGAAAGACGAATGAGAACTGGTCAGACAGCTGCATTAAGTTATAAAGGGGGACACTAAGGAGATTTGGAAATAAACATCCAGGTGCATCACAGTATGACTCAGACAAAAGCCCTGCTGTAGAACACTGACACCTGAGAATCACACCTAGGATAATATAATGAGCAATACGTATCTTTTTGAGCAGTCTATACCAGAAAGATTAATAAAGTGGAAGGAAATTAAATGAAAGTAAACAGCAAGCATTAATAAGGGACTTAGGATCTGAGCTATGAAGAAAGCTGGAGAGAATTAAGTGGTAAATACAGTGCTTCTGACACATTATATATTAAAAACATGCATGCCAAGAGAGAAACAACTATTACAAGAAGCAAATAAGTTATCCTTGTAATTATGGTGATATTAAGAGTACTAAGTAGACTATCAAAACAATTCTTCATAGAAAATATGAAAAAAATGGGGATATATTGTTCCCAAAAAAAAAAAAAAAAAGGTGATATAATCCCCACCACTTGATTTGTTTAAATTGAGACTTGGCAAAACATTAGTGAAGTTATTGTACAGTAGGTCATGATCCTGTATTGGCAGGGGATGGACAAAATGACCTAGCAGGTCTTTTCCCTCTCAATCTTCTTTGATTCTAAAAGGCTCTAAGTCAGATGCTTCCATCATTTGTCTACAAGAACAGCAGAGCTAGAGCTACCACAGGGAGACCAATAAGGGTGAGGGTGAAGGTAGACTGGCTAATAAAATATCAGAAGCCCATAGAAGTCAAGAAATTCTTTCTTTTTTATTGTTATAAATATATGTGTATCTTCTTTTCAGGGTTCAGTGTGAATGGCTGCACAAAAAACTAAATTTTAAGACATTGAAAAGCAAAATAAGTGTAGAGGTCACTGCTGCAGAGGGATCAGGCTGGAGTAGCAGCAAAAGAAAATGTTCAGTCCCCTACCATCAACTTTTTGAAAATGCAAGTCTCAAAGGTAAGGCAGTAGCAGGATTACATGCACAAACTTTATTTCCTGATTACCATTCTCATAGAAACAAGTTTTTGAAGAAAACTCTTACCAATAGTTTTATTGCTACCTGTCTCTGCTATTTGCAATCTTTCTTCAGCAATCAAAAGTATTAGAAAGTAATGTTTGAGAAATAACCAAGAACCAAAGAAAGCTATTTCATTTGAGGACATTCAGGAAAAACCTGGTGATCCTGGTGACAATTAGGGTTTCTTGTTATGAGAGCAGGAGGTGGTGACACACAGCAGCAACCATTGGTTACTAAGATGTGTTGTGGCCCGGGTTTGTTGTGGACATGGAGTCTGACCATCATCCCTGGAGTTCCTACCTCACTCTAGGCCAGAAGGCTGTTCCACTGTGTTGGGTGTCAGGCTCACGGTATGTGAATGGGACAGCTAAAAATTACTGCTTACAGCTCCAGTAAGGTTCTGTGTCATGGTGACCTTCTGCAGAAGCCTCCAGCCTAACGCACAGGTGTGAAACTGCAGAAAGGGCAGCACCGGTTAAGTCTCCAGCTAATGACCTACAGAAGGGGGGCTGTCTGTGCATGTAGCCACCCTATTTGCCTCCTTCTGAGGCTGAAGAGAGAGCCCTGTGCTTTGCTGACAGCTTCACCTGAGGTCAATTATTACATTCATATGAGGAAACAGAGAAGGCCCTCTCTGGGGAGAGAATGTGGAAAGGAGTATGTAAGATAAAGTAACAAAGTCTTCTGCAAGGTAGGAGCTACTTTTTCTTTTTTTTTTTCCAAATTATAATAACTAAATACTGTCAGTTTTTTCAGCATTATCTTAATGAGAAATAGTCTCTACCCATTTGTATTCTATGGTATTGTTGTTTTTTACTTTTGCTGTGTTTTTTGAATGTGTACATGCACACTCAGGTAAATACCTGCACATTTTCTACCCAAACTAAAATGCATCAGAGCTGCCATTAGTTTACAATCTAAACTTATTAGTTAATATATTCTTGTGGTATAATTCTAAGGAGAGTGTTATGTAACAGAAGTCCTATTGTCCTTTTGGAAGGGCATGTGCTCTTCAGTTAGCAAGGGGGGTTTGAAAATTCAACTTTAGTGCACCTTCCTGCCTTCAGCATCAAAGGCAGATTCAGGAATACAGAACATAAAATCCCAATAATTCGTTAAATGAATATTTTAACACAATAACAGACATCAGAGACTATAATACAATTAACAGAGAACCTTGGAGAACCTTGAATCACCAGCTTTAGATGCCCTCAGCTGTCACATCACTTTCCAAAAAAAAAAAAAAAAAAAACGGTGTTCCTTACACTATTTGTCCCAGGGTCCTTAATAGTAATCCATGCACAAGACTACCAAAAAAAGGAAGTTTCTGTTTTTTAAATCAAAGACTATTTAATTTCTTATCCTGAAAAACATACTGAATTGTCAATATTTTATTTTTTTTAAAAATATTCTTTTCTTTTTTTTTTTTTTCCAATAGTATATCTGCATATGTGGAGTTTTCGCAATAATTTGATTAATCACTCCTGGTATCCAACAAATTAGCAACAATCCACAATTCATAACTACAATACATTGCATTACAGCACTCAAAGTGGAAATTAGAACAGCACATGCCCAATTAGTATATTCAAATGCTGATTAGTACTGTCAATTTTGTTAATGAAAACATTAGGGACCATGAATATCATCTATAGGCATCGCTTCAAAAATAATACATCTGCTGTAAATGATCAGTCTGGATGTTGACATAGAGTGTGTAGTTTGATTTGAAAAGTTCCTTTTCAGCTTGGGACAGCTCTGTTCATATGCTGAGATTTAGGTTTCCAGCTCACAGAGCCAAAACCAGGTCTGGTAATTACCACCACAGTGGCAACTCTCCTGTATGAGGGCTTCTGGGAGCAGATGATCCCACTGTGGTGGGCAGTTCAGCCCTGGGGAAGAGGCTCCTTATGGATATGAAGGAATCAAATTTCATCAGGAAGCTGGAGTCAAGATGAACAATGTAACTTTGTCATTTAGGTGGGGCTGTTTTGTTCCATTTAGATAACTCACTAATGATTCTACCAAATGAGTTTGAAAAGATAAAAGCACAAACATTTGTAATACACCCTATAAGGATACATGCTTGAAGAACTGTGTAACTCCATAAAAAAAAATTAATACTTTTCACCACCAACAATAAAGAAATAAACACAAAGTCCTTTGATTGGTACACTTGATACTGCCAAGACATGAGAATCCTGTCCAGACCAAACAGCTGGAAGCACTAATTTCTCTTTGTCACACCACATTTGTGCCACCACATCTTGAAGTTCCTGTCTCAGTGAAGCAGCAGGATTCGTTCAAATTAAGTGCTTGGGACTGTATGGACTAGAAATGCTGAGGAAGACTCCGTACAGCCCTCTCCACCTTCATTCCCAGAGCTTATCTCACAAGGCAGACCTCTCTGCTGACACTCTGCAGGCATCCAGATCAGAACCAGGTGTGCTGCAAGCACCGTGACACAGGCACAGAGATGTCATTACAGTCTAAAGGCACAACTCTGGTGCACTCCTTCCCACTTCACCCAGAACCTTCAGCACCCACCTCAGGCTGTTTCCTGACCCAAACTGGGCCTTCTGCAGTCCTTTGGTGTCTCTTCAGCAAGGGCCTGAGTACCTCCTAGGCAATGCAGTGCAGTGTTCTCCATGACCTTTGGTAGAATATTCGCCTTTCAGACGAATGAAGAACAAATTCAATTTCCATGGACCCTCTAGTGAAAATGCATTGTATCCTGTATGAAATGCAAATTCAGACCAGATAAGTTTGACAGTCTCTCCTTATGCAGTTTATATCTAAAACTGTGTTATGAAACCATTAAGTTCAATAATATACAAAAAGCATGCTATTTCATGAAATAAATTTTAAAAAATCATGTTTAGGGTTTAAACTTCTTTGCGCTTCAGATTTTTTTTCAGTGTCAGAAGAGCCAAAATCTTTTATTTTTGAAAGACACAATGTATGAGATACTATCATGTTCATGAAATTTGAGGGAATGAGACATTAAGAGAAAAAACACAGAATACTAACAAAAATATCTTCATTGTGTGTACAATCACAGTACTTGTTATGGGCTGCATCTCAGAAGAATACATCTGGTTGTATTTTTCCACCAAGTATAAAACTTTTTAAGCTAAGAATTGATTGGAGGAGTTGAAGAGAAAGTAACAGATTCAATAAATGGGCATATACAGGTGAAAAAAGCTGCCTATTGCATGAATAGTTATGCCATGATGTCCCAAGGAGGCCTTGCACTCTAATACATTGAGTGTGACCTGTCCATGGGGAAAAAATACCAGGTCCTCATGCTCCAGACTTTGGGCTAGCCTTGCAGCAGCCACCCACACAAATTGGGAGCAAGGCATAATCCTGTCAGTCTTACATTTTCTCTGAGAAGTCTTTAACAATGTGTGCAGCAGACCTGTTACCAGAAGCACAGTTGCTACATATTAAATCAGAGGAAGAGCACAAAAATTCCTCCACAGACAGCCTGAACACACAAGTATTCACAGATAGTGTGAATACCTGCTGGCCAGTTTTAAGTTCCTAGTATTTCTCAACTTTTCAATAGGAGACTTTCCTGCTTTTGTGTTCTTCTCCATCTCCCTGTCTCTGTACCAAGGGGGAGTCCTGGAAATGAAGATGAAGCATCTCTTTGATCTTAATTTTGTGACCTTCAGCAGGCAAAAAATCAGCTGTGCAAAATTTTTTTCTCAATCTCTGCAAATATATGCTGCAGCAATGCTCAAAATGGTACAAGAGATTTGTTGCTATAGTTTAAGTAATCCCAAGAAATTACACGTAGTATACAACTATTGAATATGATGATGATGTCTATTATTACTATTATTATTATTATTATTATTATTATTATTATTATCATCATCATCATCATCATCATCATCATGTTTTACATAGATAAGACTTTTCTGATCCTAAGTAGCCTGCTGGGCAAAGGTAAAGTACCATTTTTGCCTCATGATAGCACAGTTGTTTTTCAAATAGAAAACTGTAAGAGGTTTTAATATTGGCCGAGTGTATTTTGTCCTCAACCTTGCTCTCAGAGGTGCTTTCTATACAGAAACATGCACACAGAAATTTGCCTGGGGCCATGCCCAGGAATGAGAACTTTTCAACAAAAATAGTTTAGAAACAATCATATTGTTAACAAGTTTAGGCAGTCTAAACAACAGATGTTTCTGTAATATTCACCAAAATATTTTTACATCAGGTTCACAGATATTTGTAAAAATCATTTCATGCAGCCCAAGTAGTCCCTCCTGTAGGTTTCAGGATAATTTTTATTCTAATGTAATAACTTCAGTCTTTGAGCATCATTCTCTAAGGGTGCCCTGTACTGACAAATATATTTACTTGTTATGTCTTATTACTTGCTCCAGATCTGCTTTCCCACATTGTAGGTGCTGATATGGTGAAGGACATGGATGGATAATCTCAGTGCTGAGTTGTTATCAAGTGAGTGCTGATATACACTTCCTGCATTCAGAGCTCACTTCTCAGGACAACTGATCTCTCATAATTCTGTTTCAGTCTATGATGTTGTAAAAATTATATATGCAATATCTTCCTTGCTAGATAGTTATAATACTGCAAAAATTGTCAAACTTTAACCTGGGCATGATTATAAAATACCATTTTGTAGCTACAGAAAACTGCTTTAGAGGGTGAAAAACCTGATAGTTTTGCAGTCTTCCTGTTTCACATGCTTTATTTTTGCCCTGTCAATTCTACAAGACTCATGGCACATGAATAGAAATGCAGATCTCCTTGGAGCTGAAAAGACTTAGGGATTGGGGATACCATGCATAGTTTCTTATTACTCGAATTCAAAACAAGGTTTTACATGCAAGATACACATTCCAATTTTAAAACTAGATCATGTGTCTGCAAGTCTGAGAGAAAGTGAAACAGAATAATGTCTGAAACCTT
Source organism: Rhipidura dahli (assembly GCA_013399225.1). NCBI lineage: Eukaryota > Metazoa > Chordata > Aves > Passeriformes > Rhipiduridae > Rhipidura > Rhipidura dahli. The sequence continues at coordinate 617,609 of VXAC01002818.1, read as the reverse complement.
TTTTTCTAGTGTAAGTAGGAAAAATATCTTGCAGTAGATTGGAAAGAAATATACCCAGACTTTTCATACTGGGTTCTTGATATGGTTATGTGCATGGCACCAGGTAGAGCTTCTCTCAGCTCATTAGCAATCATGAAGTGAGACTTAAAGTGCTAGAGAAAGGGATCAAAGCTTCTGCCTACCCATAGTTAAAATATTAAAATGAGTCCTGAGTCCTAAGATTAGGATTTTAAATCTCCTTGATTAATCTTCAATAAATGCCACCACAGATGTGCAGTTCCTACATTTTAGCTACCAGTTTGAGTATGAAATTAGCAGCATCAGGCTAATAATATCAGTTACAAGACTCTTGTGCATTCTTTATGTCTCACTATTTCCCTTTCCTCTGGGTCTTTCTCCTCTCACTTTTCCTTCCTGAGTAATATTTTCCTGTGCCAGACCTGCAGGGATAACAGGCCAATAGGTTTTACTCAGAGAGTTCCCTTCTTGTTCTTCTTCTGGGATACAGTTTCTTTTCTCATGACTGACACAGAATGGAAGTTTGGCCTCCTAAATTACTGGATCTTAATGATAAGGCCATTTACCTTCACATATCAGGGCCCCTTCAAGCAATGTGCTGCCCTTGCCTCACTACACTGTGGCTGTCTATTAGGTTGCTTCTGTGAGATTTCTGAAAGATTTTCTTGTCTTCTCTTTCACCTTTCAGTCTTTGAGCATGAACCTGCAGGGCTGCATGGAAGGAATGCACTGAGGGGCCTGAGGACAAGAAGAATTACTCTCAAGGGAACACTAAATGCCATCCCAACCATTCTTTGCTGACAGAAGCAGAGATCAGTGCTCCTGTTTTGGCACTCTGGAAACCTTGGACCTGATTATGTGATTGATTACACATACACTGTTGTCATATAAATAAACATCTGGGTTAAGATATATAAACACACTGCTGGAAAAAATACCAGTTACTGTCTTCTTGAGAATCATTCTACATTAATTACATCTGCTTCCCTTTTCAGAATCCTGTGATTTAGGATCTTTCCTGTTCACCTGTCTCAAGGTACGCATTACTAATGTGTTCTTCATGTAAACACATTTATAAATGGCCTCTGCCATTTAAGTTTTTCTTGAAAGAATTTCCTTCTAAGAAGGTCGTAACCTGTGACACATAATGCATTTTTAAAAGATAAAAGCAGCACTGTGCAATAGGTTATGAAGTGAGAAACCCCATGGATGTGTTGAACCTAAGAAATGTATCTGGAATTTGCTTAGGGTATAGCTCAGCCTTCCTCATCCTGCTAAAACTACCATGGAATCTGTGGTGGTTGCAATGAAACCAAATGTTAGGGTTCTTTTCATTCAAAGAATAACTCAGCAATGTAAAATGTCCCACAGCTCCCTGTGGCAACAGTGGTACTTTATTACATATTCAGCTAATTATTTGATTTAAATATTTTCACTGAGGTGTACAGCACCTAGACTGTCCCTCCATAGGTCTCACACTCGTTAAACAACTTTCTTAAGTCCTGACAAGGTCATAAAGCATGCACAGCATAATACTGCAGTGCACAAATACATACAGATGTAAACATCTGCTTGCCAAGCACCCATCAGGTGCAGCTCACCAAATATTCTCTTATCACTGAGTTCACATTTTAAGGGAAAATCCAACAAGATGTACTGGATTTAACCCAGCAACATTAAAACATGGGTGCAGCTACTTCAGCTCCAGCAGATATTTTTTTCAGTACCAGTAGACATTTAGAGTAGCTTCTAAATGGAAAATTCTGTGTTAAAACATCGTGTTCTGTAATAGAAAAATCCTGAGAAACGTTTTCTGTGTTATAGGGATTGACCTCTTTTTTTCAAGATCTGCTGTAATACCTTGCCCAAAATAGCACATAAGTCTGTCTCAAAAATATTGCAGACTTTTGTTTACTAAAAAAAATTTTCACACTGAGAACCAAATCTATATGAAATAAAGCTGCAAAAATAATTTTGAGACAATCATTAATTATTCTTCTGTACAACTGATATTTGATAAAATTTCAAAAGAGTTATATAAATATATGAATTTTACAAAATATTGCTTAAACTTTTAAACAATATGTTTATATAAGCAAATCAAATATTTCTGAAGAAGTTCAAATCAAACTACGTTTCATACATTTTGATTAAAAAGATAAAACATGCATGAAAACCATGAACTTATTAAGAGTCACTAATAACTATACAAATACTCAACTAATGTCACATAATATTATACACACAAACCATGATGCTTCTATAATCTTACAGATAGTTTATGGATCATTCCATTTTGAAGATATATATTTGCCATTTAATTAATAACTTCACTTTATATAAACAAAAAAATATTTCAATACTTGTTTTGTATGTTTTGGTGTGTTTTGTTTGTTGTTGTGTATTTCAATTTTTTTCTTTACCAAAAATCCATTTTAACAGAAGACTGGTAGTTTAAGCTCCAGTTACAAAAAACAGATATATACAATTTTTCCTAGATCAAACCCCTTTATTTTATGACTGTCTCTAAATGTAGGGGGCTTTTTCAAAACTTACATCTTTATGTCACAAGAACAAGTTAGACATCTGCTGCAGTCAAAGTTAATAATTGGATTTAATGGCATTCAGTTCAGGAATATTCAGTAGTCTTGTTTTATGACAGTTATATAAAAGTTTCCAAGAGCTGCCCACGTTTGCTATCAAAGAGCCCTACAACACTTTTGCTTTAGTCAGAGAATCATTGATACTCTAATTATAAAAGCATACTTACTAGTCAAACTGCTCCAGGATTTCTACATCACAGCTTATTCACTGAATCAAAGAGTCTTTTCTCCTATCATGTTGATTCGCAAAACTTGCACTTGTCATTACTGCTCTAGATGCAGTTTGGCATAATTAAAAGCAAAAATCAGAATTTCAGAATCACCTTTTCCTCCCCTCTCTTTTTAAACATTTATTTTTCAGTGCTTTGCTTACAGTCCTGTAACAAATACTGCTACCATGCTGGTTAAAATCTCTATGCATAACAGCTAATTGGCTATCTAAGTCATCTTCTTTCAGTGAGCAATGGTTATTGAATAGAATACAGTGGTATTCTTGGAAAGGGGAAAAAAAAGACAAGAATAATGGGCACTAGAATGACCATACAAAAAGAGGAGAAATCTCAGATTAGCCCAAACTCCCAGGCCCTAATCACTGACAGAAGAATCTGGTAAATCAAGGAAAAAGACATCAATCCATTCAAACAGGATTAAAGGTTTAAACAGAAAACCAACAAACTTGTTAGCCTTTGTGGGAAAAATTTGCATCAGGAATTTTTTTTAGGTATGAAACAGGCAACTAAAATATTTCCAACTGCCTATTTAGTACCTCAGATGAAAGATATGAAAACAATACCACACAATATAAAATCAATGCTTCAGTAAACTGATTCATGTGAGAATGTTGCAATGTGCAATGAATAGGCAATAATTAATATTTGAAGCTGTAAGATTATTGGCATAAAAATAAATATTTATTACTAGAATGTGGTTTTGAATGTTTTGTTAACAAACAGATATATGGGGTGTTTGCAGACTTTTAATCTTCAGGTTAGAATTGCATACCTCATGTGGTGGACATTTACTAGTGCTCTGGAAAAAACTGAGAGAAATTGTTATGATAGAAAATTCCTTTCTGATTACAGAAGACAGCTACCAAATTTGTTTTCCCCCTTTATTTAGTGTGAAAAGAAAAGAGAGGTGCTGTACATTATGGTTTATGTTATCCTTAATTCTCTTGACATAGTGACTACAATTTAAAAGGACACACAACAGAAGGATTTCTATGGCACATGCAATACCATCTACACCAGCTTTATATCATTGGTGCTGATGCTTTTCCAAATGAAATTTTATTACTCATGATATCATCATATCAATCATTCTAAAAATAGAAAGGCCTGTTACACAGCTTTTTCTGTTTTAATGAATAGGTAAGTCAAATTTTAGCCAAATTATTAACCATAGTACAGGTTCATGAACATTATTTTGTGTACATTTGTATTCTTTGTTACTGTTAGAAACCTTTGAAAAAGAGGGTTAGAAATCATGATTTAAACACCTATTTCTCTCATAGGAGCAATTGTTTATCAGGACTAAAAACTGTTGTCAATTTTTAGTTATTTCCTTTTTTCAATAATTTTTGGCAATCCTGATGTAATCCAGTTGTGAGATACCCATATCTTAGAATAATTGATTTACCAATTAATCTCTTTGCTAATAGTCTCTCTAAATATCCTTAAGGAAGCTTCTTTTACAATAAATGCATAGTAGTACACATCTTATTTATTAAATGTACAGTGGACTTCTTCAGTCCTAGTCAGCATATACAGTATGCCAGAAATTTAAATAATGACATTCTATGTGGAACTTGTTATTGGGCTGGGAATATTTGACCTGGAATGCCATTAACTTAGCTTATACATTTTAAAATCATGTTTGAAATGCGGCAAAACTAAAATTATAGTGAATTTAATTTCAAAGTCATTTTGGATGTCCTTTCAAACTGTATGTGGTAATCCTTGATTTTTGCACTGATGCTAAATGTTAATGAACAGAGCCACAGTGTACCATTTCACCTAGAGCAATGAAAACATTAAAATCTCTTTAGAAGATTGAATAAAACTTTATTTTATAAATATAATCCTTGTTGAAGCTCTACCATTTCACTGCACTTTTGAAATAAGAGCACATGGAAAATATGGAAGAGTTCCTTTGAGATAGCTAACTAAAGCTACAAAATGAGCACGGTACAGTATTTCCAAGGAACACGGTTCAAAAGTTGTACGATTACTACTAAGGTTGTTTTATTCTTTACCACATTTGGAACAGGAAGTCTGTGTTGTTCTTGAAGAATTCTGAAAAGCAATGTCACAGTCTGATGACCTCTTCTCCTCATTAAAACGTTCCCAAAGACAGCTCTCTGCATGATGTTTTGTAGCTTCAGCAGCCATGAACTAATTTGTACCTCTTATTTTGATCATGCACTGGTGAAAGAACCAAACAATATTTTTCTTTAAACACAGAGAGGTCTTTCAACAGCTCAGCATGCACTTCTACCCTCTTTTTAATCTTGGAGCACCTATTTATTTGCTCTTTTCACCACTAAATCTTCTTTGCTCCCTTCTGCCCCCCTGCAAAGCTGCTAGTTAAAATCTTCAGTGTTTTTTCCTCATAGGCTTAAACCATTAGAAGGGTATTACCATAAAAAGGGAGACAAGGACTTAGAGACATGGTGCACCAGAATTTGCATTTCTAATTTTTAATCCAATTAAACTAAAATAATATTTATTTAGCTACAACCTTTCTATAATGGGTATAAATTCACTAAAGCTAATGGAAAATTTTCTTGCTGGAGGAAATTAGTTATAGGTGTTCACTGTGATAACTGATTGGTTCTGCATACTGAGTGTCTCCAGATTTTGCATATAGGTAATTAGTATTCAGCTAGTTGATGTGTTTATTTTGCACACCTTCTCTTTTGTGTGTGTGCAATTCATTATGCAGGTCATTTTTTGCTCTATATAGTGGATTCAGTGTATGCAAATTGTTAGAATGTCCAAGGGCATTAGCTTTTCACACATACCTGGAAAGAAAGGCTGCATGTGTTGGCATATTTGCATTACAACCAAGTGTTGTTTTTGCAGGCAGCTACTTAATAAAAGCTTGTGGCATTAATACTTGCATTTCCTTTTCAAACAGTACATTTTAATCAATAATGTATACTTGGTGAACAAAGTATGTATTTTGTAAATCCAAACCCATCTAAACTCACAGGGAGCCTCATTCTGCTCCCATTGATTTTGGCTCAAGCCGTGAAGTCAGGCTTTTAGCCTCTCAGGTTTTTTTTAGTAAGGAGAGAGGACAGGAACCACTTGGAGAGAAAGTACTAAATCTTGCCTTTTAAGGGGAGAAAAGATCCCCTGCACTCCTGTGACCTATGTGGGCACAGGTCCACAAGGGCCCACCCCAAGCCTGAGCAGACACCCTGTGCAGGGGGGACTGCCAGCATGCTGCTACTGGAGACTGCAAACTGGCATCTGGATTGATATCCAGCCCTCTGGAGGAAACTCTGCCATAAATCACCATTCTTACTCTCCCATCCTGGCCACCTTATTCCAGAACTTTGCGGTCCAAACCACTAAGGGTAGTCACAGGCTCTGGGAATGATGGCAAAGACTGCAGTAACACAGAAGCAGCATTCCCTGCATCACAGCTCCCTGTCATGTCTATTCACCAGCAGAAGCACATGTGGGAACTGAGGATGAAGATGAATTTCACTCATTTATTTAATATTGTACTGGATATTTTCCAGAAATATGAACCATTCCATTATCTGGAGAAAATGAAGCCACAGGCAGTTAACGATTCCTGGTTGCTGCTGTATATTCTACAAATGCATGGTTCTACGATGTGATGTTCTTATCAAAGATTATTTTTGGAATTTTGTTTTAATTTCTTGGGCTGCAGGGAGTTTCTCAAAAGGGCACATTAAAAACACAAACAAACAAAAGCAAATCTCAGCCAGCTCTTGCATTATCCTTGGTGTAAATTTTTCAAACCCAAATAATCTTCAATTTACAGGAAAACTTTCTACCTTTCATTATAAGAGAAATAGACATGTAAATAATGATTAAATTTTTCAGAAGTCCAAATAAGTAGGCAGACTTGTATTCACAATTTCCCTACTTGGTTATATTTATCCTGTGTGCATGTATGGATCAGTGAATTGTCATCAAGTACTTTCTTGCTGATATGTGTTGTCCAGTATTTCTAGAGAAAGAATAATGTTTTGTTCAATACTACTCAGAATGAAGTCAAGGTTCTTCTAACATGTTCCCCAGGAGACAATTTCATATTATAATATGACCCCTCCTACCTTTATATGAATAATGTTTTGTTAGAGAATATAATCTATGCATTTTACTTTGAATAAGCTTATGTTTTTCATAATAGAAATGTCATTGGACTGAATTTTTTTGTGGGATATTTCTGTTTGGTTTTTAAAATTAAAGCTGAAATAAATAATTTGGCCTACATTAAAGTGAATTCTAGCCAAAAAAAAGGTATGTTTTGTGAACACATGTCTGACTGAAAATGGGCTGTATACCATTACACTGGTCCCCCATCACACTCTGCCAACCCTTGTTATGGCATTTTTCTGAAGCAACAAGACTTGCCCTTGTTGGAGAAGGATTAGATTTAAAACACATAGGTGCTTGGGACTTAGTAGCACATCATTTGTGAAGCCACTCTTGATTATCTTTCCTAGAAGAAAGCAAATATCAGTATTATCTGCAAGACGGGCAAGAAGGAAAATACAGGGAAAACTGTCAGCTTCATCCTGATCCCTGTGAAGCTGATGGAGCAAATCCTTCTGGAATCCATTTACAAACAAGTTAATCACAGGAAGATGACTGTGAATAGTCATTATGAATTTACAAAGAGGGAATAATTTCTGACCAATCTGACAGCTTTCATGTCAGTGACATGAATACCTCATGAACAAGGGGAGAACAGTGGATGCCTAGTTCGACTTCAGTAATTGTCTGCCACAGCATACTTATAGACAAGAGGATGAAGTTCCAACTGATGCCTTTTCCTGCTCTTAAAATTAAGAGTCAAACATGGTTAGAAGGGAAAAAGAGGTTTTAATTTGGTGTTTATTTTAATGATCCTTATGTGCACTATGTCCGGGTCGAATGCACCTTAATGCACACTGCAATGCTCCCTCCTAAAAGATCTGGTATAACATTGTAGGTCTTACTAATTAGCCTATCAATCAAAAGCTCCTTAATGAGAGGCTTGAATGAGCTCCCTATCCCCAAGGAACCTTCCCCTGGATGGTTTTATCTTAAGTTAGAAAATTAAGAGGACCTTGAGGTCTGGGCACACTGATCCCTAACTATGAAGCTCCTAAAATGTTCAGTGTCACAGCTTAACAAACAAGTCTGTGAACGTAGGCAAAAAGCACCAAGAATACAGAAATTGTAAAAAGGTATAACAGGGGTATAAAAGAAAATACAAATTCATCATGGCATCACAGCTAGACAAGTGATTAACAACTGTCTGAATTGTTGGACTCAAAGTGGCACCAGCAAGAGACAGTGGTCAGCAGTGTACCCCAGGGGTCAACACCGGGTCCAATAGGATTCAGCACCTTCATCAGTGACCCAGATGGTGGGCCAGGCTGTACCCTTAGCAAAACTGAAGATACAAAACTGGGAGAAGAGGTTGATACACTAGCCAGTTGTACTGCCTCTTGGAGGGACCATGCAACGTGGAGAAATGGGGCAATAGAAATCTCAAGAATTTCAAGTAGAAGTAAGTAGCCCTGGGAATTGAAACAGCATTCACTAGTACAGGCATGGGAATGATTGATGGGAAAGATTTGCAGAGGAGACCCTGGGGTTTATGGTAGATACTGAGGCAGCGAGGAGCCCTTACAGCAAGGAAGGCTAATAGTCCTTCCTGAGCTGCATCAAGAACAGCATCACATTGCCTGCAAATCACATCACATTATCAACATTGCCTGCAAATCACGGGCATGATCTCCTCAGCACTGGGAAGGCCACAGCTGGACTGCTGCTCCAGTCCTGGGCTCCCCAGTGCAAATCATGCACAGGCTTACTGAGGGTAGAAAGGCAGAAGACCATGACAATGATGAGATAGGTGAAGAGGCTGAAAGGGCTGGGATGAGCCAGCCTAAACACCTGATGGCAGGGAGTAAAAAAATAGAGCCAGACATTCTCAGCAGTGCCCAAGGACAGGCCCAAGAAACAGTGAGCAGAAATTGAAGTACAGGAAATTCCAATTAAATGTAAGAAAAACTTTTCTTTTTTTTTTTTTACTGTTCAAACACTGGAGTTGGTTGTCTGAGAGGGTTTTGGAGTCACCATCCTTGGAGACATCCAAAAGTCAACTGCACACGGCCATGGGCAGTGTGCCATAGCTCACCTTGTTCTGAGCAGGGAAGGTGGAATAGGTGATTCAGAGGTCCTTCAATTCAACCATTCAGTGATTCTGTGTTTTTTCAGTATAAGTGAATGAGAGACACCATGAACAACTTCTGACACAATGATAAATGTTCTGAATTTGTTTCCATAATCATGCAGTACTCACAGGGAAGCTCTGTAGCTGTCATCCCCTGCTGTTTGGATTAAAAGTATTTACCAGAGAGGGACAGGTTGTATTTTCCATCATGAATTGTAAAAGCTCTTTCAGTGCTGGGAAGGATGATGTCAGTGGATTGGTGTGGCTTGTTCATAGTCTGGGTAATCCAAACAACCCCTAGCAGGTTAGAGAGATGCACCAATTTTATGAAGATTTCTGTAGCTTTGGGAATATATTTGCTCACAGCTAAAGAGAGCTTACTGCATCAGGAATAGGCTGGAACTTTGAGAAGAAAAAATCAATCCCACTCTGCTGGAAAATTCCCATGCTTTCCTCACATAAAATCTGATGTTTATAATATAATCTCTATTATAAGATCTTCTGACGTGATACGGACCAGTAAGGTCTACATTTAATTATGGAATGTTCACTACAATTGCCTATGGTGTAAAAAATTAAAGGGTTTTTTGCTCCATAAACTAAATTTCCAACTTTGCTAAGCCTCAAATTTATTGAAACCTTTAATTCAGTTGAAAAACCATAGACAAGGTTATGACAAAACTGAGGAAGTTTCTGAAATCTTTTTGCCTAGAACTATTAGAGCTACTGGGGTAGCTATTGAGCATGACACAGAAACAGTCCCAGCTGGAGTAAGCAGCTGTCTGTGGCTGCTGTGTAATGGTTATGTTTCCATGCTGTTTCCCTAACTGCTGGGATAAAGGAGTATACTTTGTTTAGGAAAGACAGGATCTTGGGCAAAAGAAGTAGGTGCCACACTACACATCAAAAATGTGGATTCTTGCTCAACTGCTGGAAGAGGTGAGAGGTGCATTGAGCATCTCAAGGGAAAAGGTAAAAGTGGGGACAAAAAAAAGGCAATGTCATAATAGGGATATGTTAGAAATAACCTAATCAGAAAGGCATAGAAGATTGGGGTTTGCTACATTTTGGGGAAGGCTTTTTTTTTTCTTTGCAAATAATACAAGCATCCAAAGGGTGCCTTCTTACTTGTAATGGGAGACTTGAATCATACACAGAAAAGTGCTGGAAAATAATGCCAGGATGAGGAAAGTCTAGTAGGCTTTCAGAACACGTTGAGGACAACTTTCTTTTAGGACAATGGAAGAAGGTACTAAGAAGCTTGCAGCTGTTTTAGAATGAACTCTCACTAACAGGGACGATCTGGTTAAGAAGTTTGAAGTAGAAAATAATTTTGGTTAAAGTGATTACAAATCTATAATGTTCACAAATCTAAAGAAAGGGAGCAATCAGAGAAGCTGAATAAGGACAATGGAGTCCAAAAAAAGCAGACTTCATCAGACTGAGGGAAGTGGAAGGTAGGGTCTCTTGGGAAGTTATTCTAAGGGGGGAAAAAAGACTGCAACAGAGTCCACAGCTACTGAAAGAGACTGTATTAAAGATATAATGGCAGACTGTCATGATGTAAAGGAAACTTGGAGCACAGTAAGAGACCAATACAGCTCCATCAAAAGCTCTTTAAGAGACAAGAAAAGAATAAAGGAAAGCAGAAAAATATAAATACAAATAAATATATAATAAGAAAATACAAAAGCAGGAACAAGGATCTACAAGCATGGATGTAAGACAATGAAGGAGTAACATGCAGTGTAGGTCAAAATGAATATAAGTTTCATCTAACAAGAAACATTAAATGTAACAAGAAAAATATTTTAGAAATGGAAGGACAGCAAGAAAATAATGCCTAGTACTTAACAAGGAAAGAAAGAGAACAGCAGATAGTAAAGGCTGAAAAGTTACTACAATCTTTGCTTCAGCACACACAAAGGGTGATATTTGAACAGATATTTGGTAGACAGTGCACTTACTAATGTTACTGGCACTGTTTAAAATATCATTCTTGCTCACAAAATACAGAAATACAGAGTACAAATAGATAAACATTGGTAAATAGGTGTGTAGGCACCCAGGAAAAAGCACTCACAAGGTAACTATTAAAAGTTATCTGCCCAATTGTGACAAGAAATCAAGCAACGCTGCAGACATCCATTGCAGGCTGCATTCAGTAATTTCCTCAGTGTCTTGGATGACTGACTAGAGAACATATTTGTTACATTTGCAGAGCTGTTCAAACTAGAACAGGTTGCAAATGTTCAGCAAAATTTGGTTTAATTTTTTTTAGTAATGTTAATAAACAAAAGGCAAATCTTGAAATCAACATGGTAAAATTCAGTGTAGACTAAGTGCTAAGCAAGGAATATTCAAGTGAGAAACACAATAGGGAAATAGTTGACTATTCAGCAATACTGAAAAAAGGCTTTGAGCCTCTGCAGATTTGATAAAAACTAAAAGGATTAAGGTTTGCTGCCAATAAGAACATTTAAAATTTTAAGATGGTTATGTATTTGAACAGGCTGCTTGGAAAACCTTCCATTAGAGGTGTTTTAGAGTAGGTTTGATAAAGAGAATGACAGGGTTGAAAAATCCCCAATACACCATCTGGTTGATCTTCCCAGTATTGTCCTATACTAATTACTCTACTTTGATTTATTATAGCAAGATTTCACTAGCCTGCTGTTTCATTTATTCTTGAAAAAACTCTGCAGCATCTCTAAAAACACTTTATGACATGAGGAACTTGAAGAAATTTGCAGTAACAATGGTCAAATGTTTCAAATCAAGTAGCTAAAATACTAGAAGAGAGTGTTTTAAACAGAACAGGGTAAAAAAAATAGTGACTAGACAAAAATATTTTCAGGCTTTCCATATTTTAAGAATTAAAAAGCTCAGCGCCCTCTTTTTCAACAGTAGTAAGTAACCTTCTTGTTCAACAAGATTTTTCTTATTTTTCCAAGTACACAATTGGTTATCTCCCTCACCTAGCAGCACTCTGCCACAGCACAGTACTTCAACAAATCTGTGACTGAGAAATGTCTGTAAGTTTAGTAAAATTTTGAATTTAGAAGACCTGGATTTTTATGCTCTGCTACTCTAAGTGCCATGTAAAAACTTTTCACATTAACGAGTTCAGAAAATATTGTCTTTTTTATTGCCTAATCCAACCATTTTTGAAAAGGACACAGATCTCCCATATAATTCCAGTGTTTCAAAGAAGCTGGGCACAGCCCTGGGATTAGCACCTCACCTCACTGAATCCCACCTATCCTCCGTGTGGCCTTATACCATTGTGCACCACTTTGATAAACCATTCCTAAAAATCTCACTTTATATTTTTCAGATTTTGCAATCAGCAAATCTTAAATGTGATCCAAGCCACCCTTACCCCAGGGAACGTATTTTTCTTTTGCTCAATAGAAATAAGGTGTTGTTGATGTATCACTGGGAAAATACCTTCATTCTTCACAATGAGCTGGTTCACCCAAAGCTGAAACTGAGTCTAGAAGGAAATAGCATTAATTAACTTTCTTCCATAAGGAAGAATGCACTGTGCAGCTTGTCTATATTCTCATCAGTCTGAGAGTGAGAATTTGAGCCTTTCTGTTTTCACAAAGACCCATTAATCTTGAGTCCTCGTGCAGGGGAGTGAAGAGCTTGTTTAGCCTCTACCTTCACAATGTCTCCAATTTCATGGGCAGTTTCCCCAGTAACTCAGACAAGAGTTAGAAAGTCTGACCTTGGACATCACCCAGAGACAACCACCTGCTTACAGGACTGACTTCTGTTCCCTTTGATTTAATGGAAGGACAGACTCTTCTATTAAAGAGGTCAACTGATCCAAGAGGGACTCTGCTTACAGCCAGGAAAAAATCTCTGGTGCAATTTTGTCTAACAGAGGATGATTTTTTCTTTTCTAATCCACTGCTCACACATCACTATACCCAAACTATTTCTGGTTCAAACGTAGATTCAACGGAGCTATAATTTAAACTCTCAGAGTGAAATATCTGAAAAAAGTCCCAAAAATGTAGTTTGCATTATTTAGCTGCTTAGTGACCCCAATGGACTGGTTCTCACTGGAGAAACAGTTGGACTTCAGGTCTGTATAATTTGGCTATATGATACAGAATCTTGGTAAATCTTACTTTTCTTTTAGGCATAAAATCTAATTTAAATAACTCTTAGACCTTTGCTACTGATTCGCCCTCCAAAGAGGCTTTTATTATTCACTCAGGGCCTATAGAATGAAGGATGCAGAAGGGAAGATTTCAAAGGGCAATTCCTGTAAACAAATAGCAGATATGGGAACAGTTTATCACAATCCCATAGATTCCAATACCCAAAAGTTGAGTATCTTTTTTTGCTGATCTTACAGTAGAATTCCATAATAGTGCCTGATCCCACATTGTTCCCATTATTCTCTGTAAAATAATAGTCAGGACTCCTGAGAACCTGGCTAGTGTAACCCAGTTTGTGGGAGAGAGGATTGTCATGAGATTTATCTGGAGAGAGCAAGGACACTCTCCTACAGTTCTAAGGAAGCAAATTTTACTCCTGCTTGTGGACTCCCTCAAACTACCTGCCTTCCTGATTACTGCTCTTTGTAATAACTCCCAGTGGGTAAGGCTTGGGGTTCACTTATGTTCGTTTGACTTTTCCCCTTTTATAGTAATTGTGAATTTTGCCATTCTGAAGAACGAGCTCAAAACCTCTATGCTAAAATAAAAATCCGTGGCACCTTTTCCTTTAGCCAAAGATCTCTTGATGCACTGAGAATAGTATAGCATTGACTGAGTAGAAGAGCTTGAATATTACCTCTGAGGAGCTGCTGCTTCCTGATTCTCTCAAGCTTCAGATCCAGAGTAGTGCAGTTCTTCCTTAAGGTGGTTGTTACACAAGCTGTGCTTTCCTGCTTCTTTACAGAGGCATTAATAAGTGTACCTATCTGAAACTACTGCTGCTATTGGCCAAACATACAGCTCTCTTTCACCAAGAAAAATGTAAATCAACACATGTTGGTGGTGTACTACTTTCCTACAGGGCCTACAGATTAGCTACATCCCATATTATGGGTTTCTACATGACAGGGGAGTTGGAACTAGCTGATCATTAAAGGTCCTTTGCAACCCAAACCATTCTAGGATTCTAAAATCATATAACACCTGCCCTCCCATGTTCTCTAGTCTGAAACTTTCCTTGTCACTAGGTGGTTTCCTTGGCTTTGGTTCCTGAAATCCCTCTCACACTGCTTCCAATAAGAAATTATTTAGCATATTGGAAGCCTACCTGTACATACCTGTGTGAGTTTGTTTCTAAGTGAATTGAGTATGTAAGTGTAGTGAGATAGATGGGAAGATGTTTATTGTGTTTATTCAATATTATTTGGCCTGTCTATTTTCATAATGACATGTCAGTAATTGTTTTGATACTACTCCCAAGTAGCTTCTAAAACCTGCACGCTCCTTCCATTGGCCAGTCTCGAGGAATACCACTCTCACTGATGTCCTTGCAAGTCAATATCCCACTTTCTGGAGATTTAAAATTGCCCTCAGAAGGACTCAGGATTCTGAATCTATGCCAAAGGCAGTCAAAGTAAGCATTTTTCTTGCTAGTATGACAGTACTGTTCCAAAACCAAGTTGAGTTGTAAGGTCATATATAAAATGTCAGAGATGAAATGTAAGAACACCTATAGCATCAGTAGTACAAATCAACTTAATTGACTGCATTAATTCTGAAATGTCTGAATTCTATGATTCTACTTCAAGAAAGGAAAGTTTCAGCTACCTGTACATATTGCTTAGAACACCTTCCATCCAAACATCTCAAAATTAATAAAATAGTTGGCAACAATTATTTGGCAAGCATTACCTTTGTTTTATGTCAGGCAAGAAATCTGAAATAAATGTAAACAAGTTACTTGCCAGATAAATGAAACAGTAGGGAAAAAACTAAATACAAAATAAACTTCCACGTCCATAAAGAAAATAAATTAATAATAATGTATTATTTAAAGATAAATAATCTTGGATAAATAATGTTGGATCTTGTAAAAATAGGAAACAATTTTATTTTGTCTGGAAGCATTTAATTTAGATTTTAAAGAGGGCGAAATTTTGTTAAGTCGTGCAAGTCCTGATTTTGATTTCTTTGGCAGCAGCAATTTCTGGCATTTTTAGTATTTTACTTTTCCTCCACTAGATGTCCCCAGCCAGTCACAGTACGCTTTGCTTTCACTGATCGGATCTTCGTAATCTGAACGGGTAGATACTTCCTTTGAAGCACATATTATTAAGATATCACGATTAATGACTTTCACTCCAGAGTTCATTTTATCTGGAAGATTAGCAAGACACAGATCCTCAAGAACACAATGATTTAATTCTCTGCTTAAGATACAGCAATTTCCCAATTTAGGAAGCAATTAAGAATCACGTATGCTTTCTTCTCTGAAAATATTTAAGTAACCAGAGTCTTAAAACAAATGAAAATCCTTGTTGTACAAATACTTCTATATCAAAAGGGAAGTCTTAGCAGGTTTTTTTCCTGTTACTCGGTTACTTTCAAAGGATGTGTAACAGTTTCACAGAACCCCTCACAGCTGATTGAGCAAACAGCAGGAGTCTTGCTTAATTTGAGTTTTAATGGAAACTTTAAAGTAAAATGAGACCAAAATCTGGAATGATAACAAATATCATTTCAGCCTTTCTCACCTCCCAAAAGTGGTCGCTGCAACCAAACGTAGGAGGCTGGAAACAAAACTTCCATATTAGACTTTTAAGAGAGGTGAGCTGAGCTAGAACCGATTGTGCCTTTTCTGCCATGCAGTGAGCTCTGCGCGGCTTTTGGGCTTTGCAAGCCCGCAGCTGTGAGCCCTGCAGCAGCCGAGCAGGGCAGTGCATGCATGTACCTCTTGTTTGGAGGGATGCAGTAAGGATTTGTGAAAGGCAACATGGGGCCTTCAACTAGAACCACTAAGCAGCATGTTTCTGACTCTCAGGGGATCAGCTAAAATGTTAGTGCTGTGCAGATGAGCATTTCCTGTCCCAGAGAGAGAAAAAAAAAAAAAAAGAAAAAGAAAAAAAGCAAGTACTCTGCAACTAACTCATTCCCTGGAATAATGGCAAACACCAACTAGGGGCCCACAAACTTCCAGTGGTTTCATCAGCAGAGCCACCGGGACTCACTGTGACAATAAAAGGCAGAATTTTGCCAATACAAACAATGAATGGATGTGAGAAACACTGAAACAAAGCCCAGTGCGCTTGTTGCCATCCATTTGTTACAGTTAGTTAGGTAACTTAGTTGCTCCCAGAACTCAAGTGAGATACTATTTTTGCTACCAGGAACACGGGCCTTTGTGGGGTTTTGTTTTTCTTTTGTGTAAAAGGTTTGAAAGAATTTTACAGAGGAAAAATGTCAATCTTAAAGGTGAGTTGGCTGAGAAGGCTGCTGAGAGCCTTTTTTTGCTTTTCTTATGACAGGAATCTTACTGGGTTTGTGTAGGGTTTGATTTTGGAAAGACAATTAAGATACTAACTCGCAGCTGGTTCCTCTCAAAGTTTTTTCCTCTGTAGCCTTGATGATCAGTGTTTCCCCCCACCCCCCAAAAAAGGAGATGGTGAAACAACTGTATTACAGGACTCAGGGAAGCAAAAACCAACCAGGCAAAAGTAGAGTAAAAGAGAATAGAGTGAAATATTTTCAAAACTTCTGTTGTTTTCTTTCTTTTCATGAAAATGGCAACAAAAGGATTCCCCTATGCCAGGGAAAATCTTCACTGACCCCACTGCAGCAGGTTTCCTGTCCCCTTGTGAGTATCTGACCCCCAAGGAGTTCCCGACTGCTGTCACCTGCAGTAGCTTGTGGCCAGGTTTTGGCACCAAACCCTCACAAGTCAACCTGAATTTTCACAGTTTTAAAACTTTCCCACACCTCCCACTTATGCAGCTCTGTGGCTTGGCCACTGGGCTGCACAGGGGCCTGGCAGGGCTGGGGGCTGGGGGCTGGCACAGCTCGGAGCTGCCCTGGCTGGGCTGCCATGCTGTGGGACAGCCCTGGGGAGGCTGTGACCTGTAGGTTTTCAGGGGGTCTTGTTTTGTCCTGGACAGTTGGGACAGACACGAGAGCTCTCTGGAATCAGTTCTTAGAGCATGAGGTTTATTATTAAAGCGTGTGGGTGTAAGAGACCTGCCAGGGGCTGCCAGACACAGCCCAGAGCAGGTCAGAGAAGAGAGAAAGAGAGGGGGGGTCCAAGCCCCAGGGAAAGGGTGAGCGCTGAGAGCTTGGTTGCCATTTACAATACAATAAATCACCTTCTATGTTGAATATTCTGATTTTCATTCACCAATCTAGAGTAAGCTACAAATCTTAGCACATTTACATACAGCCTATAAGAATCATTGCATTACCATACGGAGTTATATTTTAAACCCTAAAAACTGCTTTTTTTGGACCCTCTGCTGAATAGGCAGGGTCTGCTCTGACCCTTGGACCTTTCTGCAAGCAGAGGGTATTGTTTCATCAAGAAGGGATTACCTGCAGTCGGCCATGCCATTGTTTTCTAGTTGTTCAGTAACTGGGGCTTAATATCTCAAAGCTTGTCTTCATTTCAATCTCGCTCATAGTTTCTATGTTCTTGGCATCTTTTGCCAAGTGATCATATTTATAAGGCTTTCCTATTTCATCTTCCCCAACAGTGACCCCTCCACCTGCCCTCACTGCCACTTTGCAGCACCGGCACAGGGGAGCAGAGCCACCCCTGCTCCTCTCACCCTCCCTCACCAAATGGGGCCATCTCTCCCTCCCCCAGCAACATGCAGTCCCAGTCGCTTCTTGCTTAGGCAGAGAAATCAGAGGAACATCAGTGTCACAGGTATCTCAGAAAAGGTAGCCACCCTGGCTAAACATAGGCCAGATGAGATCCCTGATTTTTTTTTCTTTCAATCTTTTTTGACTTTAACAACTGGAGTAGTGCTCATCCTCTTCTACATTCAACTAGCTGCAGGCAGCACCTTGTGAAAAAATATGTGAAGTAGAATCAGTTTGATACTTCTTCATTTAGGCCTCAAGCAAATTAAGCCAAATAAATTGCAATAAATGGCTTGGGTTTTAGTCCAAAAGTCAGAAGGGTTTACAGCACAGTTTTATTGCTGGATTCCTGTGTCACCTTCAATTCCCTGCAGAGCTGCCTCTCTGAGCATACCTGACTGCAAAGCAGAGATAATATGCAGCCTTCTTAATTCTGTGTGAATCTGTGAGAGAGTACCAGCTTCTAGGAACTAGTCTTTTTATATGGTCTGCATGCTCACTGCATTTTATATTAACTAGCAAACAGAGTGAGGTAAGTTACCACAGTGTTAAGGTTTCCCTGAATAATGTGCAAGGGTTGACTTT
Organism: Rhipidura dahli; assembly: GCA_013399225.1. Lineage (NCBI taxonomy): Eukaryota > Metazoa > Chordata > Aves > Passeriformes > Rhipiduridae > Rhipidura > Rhipidura dahli. The sequence continues at coordinate 599,167 of VXAC01002818.1, read as the reverse complement.
TACCTCCTCTGTACTCTAAAATTCATAGAAGCATCCCAATACCTCCAAAACCGAGAGCTGAGGTCTTTGATTGTCTGGATTTTCTCCAAAACTAGGGCAGAGTATCTGAATTAACACAGTGCCAAATTTCTGTGGTTTTTTTTTTTTTTTTTGTGGTAGAAATAGTGTTCAGTGTGTTCAAAATGTAACTTGCTTACAAGGGATGTTTGACAATGTAAAAGGAGAACATTTCCTCCCTGAAGTTCACGTGGTAGGCTGACTAAAGCTCTCTGGGGGTTCCCCTTCTGCAGACTTCAAGCAGGGGAAATATTGCCAAATATATCAGATCATCTCTTTTCTTCTACTCTTTCCTGTCTGCAGACAGAACTCCCCTTTGATACCCCATAGAGTTCATCTGGTAGACAAGGTAAAAACCTCAGCTTTTCTTTTTGTCATATTCTATACTCATAAATTTTTCCCTCCACTTTCCCAACTTCTCTGCTTTGTCTTCTCCCTATTAGAAAACCATGTGTTTTCACAGTAGTTCAAGTGTCCTGATACCATAAAGCAGGGAAAGTTCATTGACTATATAAGCCCACTCATTATCCTCTTCTACAGAGTTGAGCTCTGCCTTATATATCCCTCTCATATTTTTCCAGACTACATTCATCTTGCTGAAAGTTCATGTGTGGTCTAAGCTCGCCATCTAGGCTCCTTAATAGAGACATAGAAAATGATTCATTTCAGGTCTGTTTTAAAACTTCAGAGGCTAAAATTACTCACCTTGGGAGGAGCTTTTCTACTCCTTACCCCCCAACCCCCAATCCTCTCGAGAGGAAGTCTAGACAAAAGTTTAGACTGAATGCTTAACATGCTTTGATGAAAATTAGATGGGATGACTTTCAGTCCCACTTACCAAAACCCTCCCCTTAAGTAGTTGCTCTGCTCCTCCATTCACCAGTAGTTTGGAAATTGCAGAGGCATCTCAAGGAGCCTCAAACAGAAGGAGGCATGTCATCATTTATAAAGCTTGCAAAGCCATTGATCCACTGAGCCCAAAAAGGACTGGAAATACTATACAAGTATTGGAAAAGGTTAGTGTTTCCTGTCATGACTGTGCCTCTGCAAAAGATGTGATGTCTGGAAAAAGGGGATACATTACTTCCAAGAACCTCCACCATCTCACCACTTCACTGCTCAAAAATTACAAGTTAGAAAACAAGAAAACCCTAAATTAAATTCCACCCTCAAAAAGGTCATTCAGATTACCACAACTCAGGACTCCATTCACAGGCCAATTAGCTAACACCATACTGAGTTTAAAGTCATGAACAGATTGACATAACATTTACAGCTCCAGGGTCCTGGATGAGGAACTTCCAACATGAGCTCTGTTTTGGATAAATACATGGCATGCAGTTGCATATAGGCCTAAGGCTTTTCCTACAGGAAACTCATAGAATGTTTAACTTGATCCAGAGCTCGTGAAATAGGAGAAGGTGGTCTTTCCTTACAATATACTGAACCAGGAGAATTTTTTTGTCCTTATATAGAGGCAGTTGGGAATATCATTTACTATTAGAGATTTTTAATTTCCCATCTTGAAACAGCATAAACAAATGAAATAAAAATATTGCTACAAAATGTAAAGAAGGTGTTAGATACATATTTTTTGTAATAAGTGCTATTTTGTTCTGTATAAACACTCGTAGAGAGGGTGTTTTGAAAATTCCCAACTATACTAATATGTTGTATATTTTGATAAAGCCTCCTAACCACATTCTTGTGGTTAAAACAGTATTATCTCATGATATTATGAGGCATTCAAGTGTATTATGACACAGAGTTCAGATAGGATTGGGTGGGTTTCCCTCTGATCTCCACAGTTTTATTTCATCTTTTTGTACTCTATAACTCCAATGCTCTTGAAAGATGAAACTCAAAAAACCTTGCTGTGCGTAGAATTTTAATTAAGTTTTCAGAAAAAATATTGCTATTATCACAACCTGGTAGATGGTATGAACCAACACTCTTTCTCCTGTCAGTTGTAATACTCCTCCAGAACAGACCATGTTTTGATCATGGATACAATAAGCCCAGATTCAGGAATATTCTTCATCAGTTGTACAGAAGCTGGTGAAGTTTTCATGTCACTTGCACTGTTACTCATAAGTATATGTTTAAGTGTAGGAGAAACTGAAGGATTCTAAATTTTAATTTTTAGAAAATACATTCTTTTTAATTAGAAAACAAAGTATTTCCCTTGAAAGTTCAATTTTAACAGCTCTGTTAGTTACCTTGCTAGGAGTTCCTCGTGAATGTAATTCTCTTTTCTAAGATAAAAGCTACCAGACCATCAGATGTTCTGCTAGACCTCAGGCTGGCCTCAGACCATGGATTAAATCATTGCAATCTAGGAACACCTTTAAAAGATGGATGTTTCACACTTTTTTCCTCTTTTTTCGGATGTAGACTAAAATATTCCCAAGAATTAAGAGCAGTGAAGAGGAAATGAGAGTAATCCTCTGGGAGTTCCTAAAATCAGTCCTCAAATACAAAATAAATGCCTTTTTGAAAAGCATAGCACTGCACAGAGAAAATCCTTATGATGCTTTGGGATCACAATTGCACATGTTAAGGTATGCAACACAAAAAATCCCCCAGGAATATTAAAATCTGCAAAGTGCAACAGATCGGAAAACTAATAATTTTAAAAACTGTCATAATAATAATAACAACAATTTAGGATTAACTGCTGAGATGTATAAAATCAGACTTGGAAAAGACAGTACTGACATTTTATCAGGGAGGGAGCAGCAACCCTCCAACACAATCTCACATGTTTTATATGTGTTGTTGACTACAACAATGAAGGAGATAGAGCTCTGGTTTTCCTAATGATCTAAGAACACAGAATGTCAGAAATCCCATATCTCAGTACTGAAATACAGATCTGCCCAGTTGCTGTCACACAGCATCAGCACCTCTCAGAGAATTGCTGGGAGACTGGAATAGCAAAATTCTCAGCATTGAATTTTTGAGCACACACAGAATTCTACCCACTGCTGAAAAGTCTTTACTGAACACTGAAAAGTATAAAGTAGTCATCAGTACAACCAAACAATAAAATGTAAAAACCAGCATTCATGTACCTTTACATCAGACCATATAGATTAAAACACACTGCTATGGAAGTACTTCAGGCAACAACTGCTCAGAAATCATGTATATCAAGAGGACTCTGGCTGAGGTTCAAGATTAAGAGACATCAGTTTCAGTACCTATATGTAGAAATCCTCACTGCATTAGGTATCTAAGTTTCCATTTACAGTTAGCAATTTCAAGGCAGCAATGCAAGAGTAATTCAATTCACACAGGAGAAACTGGTCAGTTGGCTCACTCTCCAGGCAGTTCTGACCATATCAACCAGATATTCATTGAGGTCAGGTGAGTTTAGAGAGCCAGCTCACAGGTGGACACAAGGCTGAATCCCAAAGCAAAACCCATCTCTTTAAAGGATTATAAAACATGATATTATGGAACTTCCTCAGTAAAGTACAACTTCATTCTGTTCCATCTGCTTCCACTAAGAATCAGTCTGGTCCCTGGCTTGGAAGAACAGCTTAGCTGCTCTATGCCAATTAGGGTATGCAATTGATCTTCTGTCCTTTGTGGATGAGACACAATATATTATCTAATTGTAATATATTGCTGTTACATTTTCTCTCAAGACCCTGTTTGATAAGAGAAGCAGCCTGATGGTACACATGATAAAGGAGAATTTCAGGCACAGAAGAAGACACTGCACACTTGTTTGAGATGTCCTTCAATGGTTCTCGTATGATTTACAGAATCCATTTGAGAGTATTTATCCTGTCCTTTGCTACTGTATTCCCCAATGAATACTTCTCCCTGTCTGAATCTCTCTCTCTTCACTTCTTATTATTTTTTGTAGGCAAGTGATTTTTATTTTCCCCCCTCTGATTCTAATTCAGATCATCTGAGAAACAATTTACATGTAAAACCTGGATACTGCAGTTCAACCAAAACACTATGAAAGACGGGAGGGAACTGATCTGTGATGCATTCTTAGACTTAGAAATCACTGATTTCAATGAAAAAATGACAGTAATCACATTGAGAGAAGTACAAAAAAGTCTCTACAAGTGACTTCTTAAATTAAGACATTATTACAGTGCTCCAGCAACTGTCTGGGACCTCCTCAGGCTGCTGAGGCTGAAACCGACAGCCCACTACTCCCCGGGAGTGCCCCAACCACACCACAGATTGTCATCCCACATTTTAAACTAAGCCAGAGCTCAGCCAGGCCCACTGATGAACACTGTGAGAAGGAGGGATTGAGGTCTTGGGACCCGACTCAAGGGCCTGCTTATGCATGATGGATGAAAACATCTGTGGAGAAAATGTGCAATTGGCTTGCCTAGCAGGGACTAGCCATTGCTGCTGTCAGGATAACAAGCCAGACCTCTGAAGCCCAGTCTTAGCCACTGCTCTTCCATCATTTATAAACACATTTGGCTCCTACTCTAAAGTACTTCAGTAGCTTCTGCAGTATTAGAATGATTTCATGGAATTTTTTTAATCCCTTTTTCAAGTAAATGAACGCAAAGACCTATAAATAAGTTTTAAATTACTGTCTCTATCACACACCACTGTGGAGGACATAAAACCTCCTGGGAGTTTGATCTGTGTTAATTAAATCCAAAAAAAAAAATCTCCGTAAGGTCTAAAGCATGCTTAATGAATTAACATGGAGGCCCCATTGAGCAAAAGCCTTTTAAACTCCAGTGAAACAAATCAACCCACATTTTATTATTATCCACTTAACAAATTTAATCTGTTGCTTTATATCATGTGAGACCAGTTTTTCATAAATGCTAATTAAAACCATTAAAAATGGAAATCTTCTTCTGAGGGGCTTATGCAAAGTGTGAATATTGATGCAAAGAGATAGTGTTTGTCGTTCTGAAGGAAAGATAGTGCTTCTGCTGCAGCCAGCTCTGCTTGGGAAATCTGCAGGGAGTAAGCACAGGCACCTACAGCAATGTGAAGCACCAAGGGGCTACAAAAAGCATCACTGAAAGGAAGCTGGTATTGCCATTTCACTGGCAGGGTGGCACCAGTTCTGATGAACGCCATCATGCTTGAAGCACAGAATGCTGGAGAGAGGAAAACAAGCTAAAACAAAAAATAAAGCACCTCCTGAACTGAACCCTTCGAATCCATACATATCAAAGCCAATTTAGTGATGCTCTGTAACTTGACCCACGACTGATCAATGTATGGGAAAAGGGATGCTTATAGAAAAGATTGGAACTGTCTGGCAGGATGCTCAGAGCATCCCAGGGATTAACCCTCCCAGCAAGCAGCAGGAAGTTAGAGAGTTCACAGGCACACAGATCTTCCTTGGCAACTGATTTTAATCTGGCAGATTTCTTTTCCCAAGCATGCAATGAGGAGCACATGCACATGAAAGCTGACAGAATTTCTGCTGTTAGATCCTAAACAAGAAGGCAGATTAGTTGGTAAAAACATGAAAATAATATGAAAAGTTCACAGTTTAAAAATCTGCGTAAAGGTCACGTAAGCAGCCTTTAAATCTTTCTTTACTCATACATCTGACCTGTTCTGTTTGTCTTGCACACACAGTCACTTTTCTATTTTTTATTTAAGCTCTTCCAACTAATAATTTCCCAACACTTTTACAAAACCCAGAAATATTAGAGCCTCTCATTCACAATATCATGGAAAACAACAACTTGAATCACCATCAAGAAATCATCTCGTCCATTCCCCAGATCTACTGTGTGATTCACTGTACCCATATCATTCTTGATGGATGTTTGTATAATATGATTTTTAAAAGCTCCAGTAAAAGAAATACCTACACAGAAAACTAGACACTTCTCATGTGTCTAGCAACATGTGCAGGCCTTAGCATAAGCTCAGTTTTTATTATTATCTGCTTACTATATTAACTAAACCACAAGTGACTTGCTTTTATTTCACTTTTATATTTATGTCATATTCATATCATATATTAAAGTATATGCATATACATAAAAATCTTGCACATTACATAGCAGTACAGTTATATTTATAAATTTTATAATTATATTTAGAGCATGAAAATTCTCCTGGCTATTTAATTATATTAGACAAGTATGTCTCTCTATTAGAAAGAGTGAGTGTTTTTTAGAAGCTCCTGTTCTTAACATAGTGACTACTTGCTTTTAGTCTCAATTATTCTAACTGCATGCAGACCTCCAAACAATATTATTCATCTATAAGTGATACTTGCTGTCTTACTTTACAATAACACATACCACAACAGAGAATAATTAAGCTAAGTTTACCAAAAAAGGGCTAGCACATATTACTGGTAAATGTGGTGATGTTTTATTCAACTGAGGAAAGACAGCTCTGAGTCACTCTCACTCACATGATGTTCAAGTGCTCACACACAAAAAATAATATACACAACTTTTTACCCCAGAGACTTTATACCTCAAACGTCTTAGATCTGCACTTTCACTCTAGTTTCACTTTCTGTCAACATTACACTCTGAGAATGAAATTTTGCCAACATGGAATCCTACCCTCTATCGTGTTTCAAGAGACATTAAGTTGGCTCAGCCATTCCAACATATGATTTTTCCTCCATCAGGAGATCCCTTATGTACTTTTAAATGAGGTTATTGTCTTCCCCCTTCTTCCTAAAACTTAGTTGGAATGGGAAAATTAAAAAGAAAGGAGTGTTGCTGTGATAGTTTCCAATGAATGGGCCATATCCAGGACACTGAAAAAGTGACAAAATGCCACCTTTATCACCTCATTCTGATTCTGTGTCATTAGCAGGTGAGAAATCTGAGAAGACAGAAAAACTCATAGCAGTAAAACTGATGTAATCAGGAGAGGAGAAAACTGAGTCATTTCTGAAAAGCCGGTAGTCGACTCTTATTTTCAGTAGAACTGTCCAGAAGAAGGGGAAAAATTAAATAACTATAAATCAGCATTTGGCAGCAGTAATAATGTTGCAAAAAGTGAAAAAAGGTCAAGCTAGAGGAAAACAATGGGACATTTCCAAACTTAGCAATTTAACTATGGCAATATTAATTTTTAAAAAGCCAATGGGAATATTTAGGCAAGAACATGACAATGACTTCTAAAATGGCAGAATGATGCGAAAGTGGCAGTCTGAAAGACAGGTACAAGTTAGGGCAAACACAGACATCTCTCTTAAGCTCTAGTGGTAAAATAAAACTGTCACGGATATTTCTCTATTATTAACTAGAGAGTGGTATCTGATCAGTAAATAGCTGTTCTGTTTGGGCTACACCATTCACAGCATGGAACAACCACAATCAATTTTCACACTGGGTAGGAGGCACATGCAACATGTTTGGGACCTTGCAAACAGAGTTGCTGAGAATTTTGGGAGCAGTTGAACAAAATACATAGAAATACAAAAAATAAAGAAAAACTTGTATTTCATCAGAAAAGAAAATGACATGCAAATGCCAGGCTAAATGTTTTACATATGGAAATTATACTTACCTTCTTCTGTTGTTATTTAATTACATACCTTTACTTATGAAAATGAGTGTAAAATTAAGCTGAAGCAAAAGGATAATTTTAAAATCTATGACATAAGATAAACCCATCTTGTGTACACACAATGTATCAAGATGCCATTTTATTGTGTAAGACAGGCAGCTTCTATGTATAAAATAACTTTTTTCTAGCTTTTCTTCTAGCTTCCAGACTCTTTATATCTTCCACTTTCCTATCTTTTCCTTATATTACCTTACCACCCAAAAGACTTAGTCCTACAAAGAATACAGCACCTTATTTTTTTACATATACTCAAATAAGGAAGGTAAATGGAGGAACTTTCTGTGTTAGACTGCAAAAGTTAGAGTAAAAAGGGTCACAAAGATGCCAGAACTATGGTGTGTCATTCAAACAGGACAATCTTATGGAAAAACCTTCTGATAAAAATGTGGCCAAGAAACAAAAAATTGGCCCACGCTATAGCAGCAAGGAAAAAAATACCACTTTGGAATTCAAATAAATGATATTAAAAGAGTTTCTTAAATCTACATCAAACTTCATTTTTAAATTAGCTGTTTAGCATCCAGTCCTGCAATAATCTCTTTTCTTCCGAACAGCACAGATTTTTTTCAGGTAAATGCATACATAACCCTTATTCCTTCTTACTCCATAAGGAAAAGGCTCCTGATCATTGAGCGTAAGCAAAGAGAAAAACAGGATTCATGGCACTTCCCACCCAAAGCTATTTTCAGAGCCATAGAGAGCTGGAGGTCCTGCACCACACACACATACATAGATGAGTATATGGACTCTGTGCCTGTACACCTATTTATTGCCTATTTCTGTGCAGCCACTTCCAGGTGTCAGCCTCCATCCCAAGCCGGGTGGCACAGAACTCAGCGCTGACACCTCGCACACATGCACAGCACAAGGGCACAGAGCTCAGCGCTGACACCTCGCACACATGCACAGCACAAGGGCACAGAGCTCAGCGCTGACACCTCGCACACATGCACAGCACAAGGGCACAGAGCTCAGCGCTGACACCTCGCACACATGCACAGCACAAGGGCAGCCTGAACATCCATGGCCACGGCACACACGCGGACGGGCATCTCCTCTCTAGGAAGGTCAAACCCTCACATGTAGGACAGATATCTCCTTCTCAGAGGCCATGTCCCCACTATAGACTCCAGGACTTATTTCCACAGTAGAAAACTACACTTAGGATCAAATAATAAAGGGCATGTTTAAACATCACATGTTTTACAGTATGTTGAAAGAATTTAGATCCCCCTTTCTTTATGTCTAAAAATATGCAGTGACATTTGAAAGAAGGAAGTATGGTCCAAATATAGATGTGGGAGATTTCAGCATTGTCATCTTGTGCTGCTAAAAATTATGATAAAATTACCAAACACCCATTGTTCCATATACAGAGAGCTGTTACCAGAAACTGAGCAATTACAGAACACTGAATATTTTCCACACATTCAGGGCATGATTTTGATATCTTTGTTCATGTTTAACAGTGCTTCACTTCTTGAGTAACCCCACTTCCATCAGTAATAGCACTCATGGAATATGAATAAACATACTCTAAAATTGCATTATTTTTAATATTCCTTCATTGTTCTTTTAAAAAATAAGTAGATATAAATGCAGCCTTCCATTTTTGTGGGTTTACTTTGGAAGAAATCTCCTTTCAAGGACGAATAAACTGAAACAATCACTAATAAATTTTTAGCAGAATAAAATAATAAAATTGTTACTTTAAATCTCAGGTATGTCATGGAAAGATAATGCTGTCTGGATGCATTGAGAAGCTAAGAATTTTTTCTGTTAATTATGGCTATTAATTGAAAAATATGTCCTAAGTACTTCGGAAAATATGAAGGAAGTGAATGCTATTAGGAAAGAAAAAATATCTCAGATTTTTGGAAGTGATTCTATCATTTTGTGATAAATTGCTGAACATGCCTATTTTTATGAGACATCCAGTTCTAAGGACACTCTAGGGGCAGTAGCACATTAATAGGCTTCCTGCCTCCATCAAATTTCAGAAGCTGAATGCCAATAAAGCATCAAGTTTGGGTTTAGGTTTGGGGGGGTTGGGTTTTTTTTAAATAATGGACTTTAAGTTTAAATTGAAGAAGAATCAGGACCTCATCACCTCCTCAGCATCAGAGGTTTTAAGGAACATACTTTCATTTGATTTTTTTCTTTTATCTATCTTCATTTCTCTCAGCTTGAGAAACTTCTGATTGTCAGTTAGAGAAGAGATTGCTTTCCTACTACCTTGTATTCAGGCCAGCCATTACAATCAGTAAATAACATTCTTTGTCTGTCATTATGCCATTCTAAAACTTCTGACCAACATTAGCAATATGATGCAACTTTATGTCCCATGCCATTTATACCTACTACTTACAGCCAAGAGGTGAGAGGAAGCCAGTGTGCCAGAGACGAACTGAGTGTAAGATCATTACATCAGATTCTACATCTTTCCAAATCTCACAGCAGATTTGCTGTTCTTTCATCAAAAGCACAACAAAAAGCCAAGAGAAGAGGGGTCAAGGCTGGTTAACTATCCTTTCACCCTCACACAGTAAGTGTTACACGGCTGGACATCTTTCCTCCAGAAAAACTCAGTTGGAAAAGTGTAGCCCCAAAGAAAGCACCAGAGCGTACAGAATCATAGATTGGTGTGGACTGGAAGGCATCTTAAAGATCATCTACTTCCAATCTCTCTGCCCTGGGCAGAGACACCTTGCACCAAGTTGCTCAAAGCTCCATCCAGCCTGGCTTGAGTATTCCAGGGATGGGACATCCACAGCTTCTCAGGGCAATTCACACCACCATCTCATCACCCTTACAGTAAATTATTTTTTTCCTAATATCTAATCTAAATCAACTCTGTGTAAATTTAAAGCCTCTCCCCCTCTTTTTATCACTACATATCCTTGTAAAAATCTTGAACAGGACCAAGCCATCAGCCTTGACCCAGCTGTGGAACGCACTGCACAGCAGGGCAGAAACAGCCACAGCTCTCTCCCATCACTCTTCCCTTTTCCCACCCTCAACACAGATGGAGGTGTGGAGCTGGAGGGAGGACAAGAAGCTGACTCAGGCTTGAGCATCAGTCAGCGCCAGGTACTGAGGAGCACACCTGCACACTCTGCTGCAGCTGGGATTTCTAGCAGCACACATCCAAGACCGTGATTCAGCCAAGAACACCAGACCTGTGTCTAACCATCAGCCTTTTGAAACACCACAGTAGCTGTGTAGTAACACCAATGTACTCAGAGCATCACATGAAAATTTTACACATAATACTGAATTTCATAGCATCATCATAAAACAGATAAACACATTGGCGTAAATGTTACTCTTTCCTTTAGCACATTCATTTTCTCTCTTTATTAGCCCTTAAACTATGATACAAAGCATTTTATGGCAATGAAATGTCTTTTCCTGTTTGTCCAACACAATTACCTATTCAGAACACCCGTGGTCATCACTGTAATACAAACACATTTGTAAAAATGAAAAACATTTTAGTTGCCAGAGATTGCTTCAGTGAAGATATCTCTTTTGATTTTAATCAATAAGTAATATATTTCAATCATTAATATCTGTTTTCTTGTTTCTATTTCTTCAATAAATATTCTGAAAAAATATTACCTTCAGTAATGCTGCAGACACATTTGTTGTATGCATTTTCTGTATTGGCTTTTCAGACACAGAACATGTTCTCTCTCAGTTCTAAATGAGTTTCTTTGTCTCCCCTTAGACAAGGTCATGGTTTATAAACCAAAGTGCTTCCTCTTTTTTACAGAAAACTTGTTCCCCATTTATTAAACAGAGATGTTAAGTGATGACTAATACATAAGTGTACTGTCAGCCTCTCAAAGAAACATCAGGATATTACTTTAAGATCAGAAATAAGAAATAGTTATGAAATGCTATTCCTCTAACACAATTCTACTAAAGAGGCCATGAAAAATAGAACAGTATCTTTTAGTGTCTAACACTGCATAAGATAAAAAACCATATATGTGTGTTAGTCTAAAAAATAGCAACACTATTCAATACCAAAATCTAAATTAAAAGGAACACAGCTGATGACTACTTCCTTACAAGATCTACTGTGTTTAGAAAAAATTAAAATATGTAAATATTTTTAAATGTCTTTAAATTACCGTATTATTTCTCTCTTTAGTCACTTTAAGTGTTGCAGCAAATCAATGCACATTTTGCGCACAATAATATTTTACCAATTTTTTAGTAAAAATGTGGGTATGCTTAACAGGTATTGTGATGGTTAGATTCAGAAAATAACATTTACCATTTCATTATTAAAACTCAAGATTCAAAATATATTTCCTGCTCTGCAAATGGCTCTGAATCCAGATTTTCTTCAATTGCATTTGGTGATGAAATGTATTTTTTGTCTATATGAGTTTGGGATGTTTTTCTAACCAATTCAGGAGCTTTCAGGAAATAAACTCTTTATGCCAAATCTCATTTATTCATTAATCTTATGTGTACTGTACAAAAAAAGGCATGCCTGATTAGAAAAGGACTAATCACTTCATGGAGGTTTACAAACCATTATTCTGAGTTTGTGGCAGTCTTTTCCAAAGTTGTCATGCATATGCTTTTTCCTTGGGTTATCTTTTCCATAGGAAACTACTTTCTAGACAAAATTTTCACAAAATCTTTTCCTTTGTTTAGAATTTAATATATGCTTCAACATACTCAAAATGAAGTCAACTCTGGATATTCTGAAGTATGTGGGTTTCTTAGAAACATCAGATGTAGTATGATCAGGGCTAATTCACATCTGTGAAATATGTTGCCATGTTAGAAAATATCAGGATATATAGTTGTAGAAGCCTACCACCTTACAGTATTTCAGTGCCCTTCAGAACCTTTGGTTTCATAACATCTGAGTTTTCAGAGCATGTTTATAAGAAGTAATGTATCTGTCCTGGAAATTCCCTGCTCAAGTGCTTCTATTCTTACCCTAAATAAGGGTCAACAGGTTTTGACATTCCAACCATTTTGCAGGTTTTGACACCTACCAACAACATCCAAATCCAAAGGTCAAGAGATCATAACCACAACGATTAGCAGCTTCTCACATTTGGTTTCTAAATCCTTTGCTATAACCAGTTTGCTTGCTGTTTCTGGGTTTTGACACTGAAATGCAAGTGAACAGTATATACACCAACAAATGACAAAGGTTTTCTAGTGCTGTAGTTCTATTGGTCAGGCCAGAGCCACAGGCTTTCCATGGGCCACAAAAGGTGCCAGACTGGACCCCATGAGTGTACAGGAACCACCTGGGCTCCTCCAACCCCTGCTGAGATTGCACGGGAGAGTGCACATTCCCATCTTAACACTAGACATACAAAATCTGATTGAATGTGAGTTATAGACCCCCACAATGTCATTTTAGTTTATTTCCATTCATACTAGCCTTCTCTGTACTCCCACAGTTTCATTATATTGCCTCACCTGAAAATTCCCTAACTAGATACCCAACTCCCCACCCACACATACAAATACTGTGCCTCAAGATGCCACTTGTCTTGCACACTCTTGTGAAGGAACAGTAAGAGAAAGCATTCCCCCAACCTCAAATCTCCTTTTTCTATAGTTTAACCTCACTGCAAAGTAAATATTCACACTGTAACAGATACCAAAGAAAGCTGAAAAGGATTATCAGCAAATGGCAGAATCTGAGGACACTATTAATAGTGTCTAATAATTTTCTTCTTCATAACATACCTGTTCTTTGTGCCTAATCCTTCATACAGCAACATAATGCATTGCAAGCCTTTAGAGATGAACCAGAACTTCTAGCTTGTAATAATACATAGAGGCTGCTGTGACAGGACATTCTAGGGCATTCTTTAAGAGACAAAGCTTCTAGCTGCTTTGTCTTTTTCTCCAGAATTTTTGATTGTCTCAATGGTCATACTGAAGAAAGAAAAAGGAAATATTATGGGCATTTTAGTTCCTACATATTTTGTTATAGGAATTTTTTCTATTCTTCCCCACTCTACTTACCGGTTACTTCCTCTTTATTCATTATGACTGATTTATAAACTAATAACAAACTAGTTCTTGTTAGAAACTCCCAGGAGGTGCTGCTGCGGCAGATGCTGGGGTTTAACTGCTGAGTCATTGTGTCATCTGATTATGTAAAAAATTACTTCAAATTTCACAGGTTTCTATCAAAATTAAAACAAAATCACTAGACACTTGTAAAATGCTTTCTTCTGGATCTGTCTTTGTGCAATAAATCTGTATTAAGAAAATGTGCTGCAGACCTTTACAGAGGAGTGGAATGTTCACTAGGCTGAAGTGTCTGAGCTTCCTATCCATTACTCAGTGGAACTGTGCCCCTCTGGAAGAGACCTTACGCTAGGAAATAACATTTCTAAAAATTAAGAAGAAAAAAAATTCTAGACATGTAGCCTTAACTAGCAGTCCTCAATGTAGAGAACACTGGTGATGCAACATTTTTTAACACTTCTTTCATTAGCAATGTATGGAGACAGCTTTGTTTATTTTTAGAAAATGAAATCAAATGCATTATAATGACAGCAAATAGGGTAATGGAAATAAATAGAAGAAAAAAAAATTACCTCTGTCCCTCCAAAATTATCTGAAAGAGCACAGAAACTCCATACAGACTGTGCAGGCTGGGTGCTGCCACAGGCTCTACTCTCAGAACAGAGATAGGCAGAGGGGAAAGTGGGACAGAGAGCACTTCCTCAGCACTTCCTAGAGATTCTCTATCTAGGGAATAAAGAGAGGCAGGAATATAGCCTGCAACAGCTGGATATTTCCAGTAGTACCTACCAATCCATGCTGTTTATGTCTGCACTAGGTAAACTAGCTATCCCACTTTTTCCTTCAAAGATGAAAAACTAATTTCAGCAATGAAATTCTAAGCCTGATGTTCTGTATCGGTTCCCTTGACTAATACATGCCCTATATGTACCTCTTCTTAAAAAAGATTCCTACATACTTTCCACTGATTGCCAAATTGTCCAAGTCTGGGAGGAGAAGGAACAATATACAAGGAAAGAATTAGTCATTTTGCACTCCGGCAATTCTATTTTGGTCATGTATTGACAAGGAAATGACAAATTAATCACAAATAAATTCTTTCTTGATGATAAATAATTGCATATCATGCTAGAACAGGAACAACAATTATTTATTTAGAGATTGTTGGACTGAAGTTTACACAGTGACACCCATGTTATCCTGTTTTGGCTTGAAATGTTATTCATGAGGCTTATCATGTGACATACATACATCTAAACTCCCTGAAAGAAAAAAAATATTCCTGCAATTCATGCAGCTGAAGTACTGCAAATGAACCACCTACTACATCACACCCTCCTTCCAGGTAAATATATGAAAGAGCATGAGATAGAAAAATATATTTCTATAATTAACATGAAGTCCACGACCCTTTCCCCTCTCTGGGTGTATTTAATATGGGCCATATTTGGTGAGATTTTGGCAGCTCTGCCCTAGAGACAGCAATCTCCACTGCTCCCTAACACCACTGGCCTCACCAGGCACAACCTGCTGCAAAGAAGACGACAGTGAAAATACTGAGTGAGGAGGCTTAGGGGTCTGGCTTCAGCGGGGAGCTGCCACAGGGAGTGAGGTGTGAGCTACCCAGGGATACTTGGGAGCAATCCTGTTGCAGGGTACGCTGTCCAAGCACGGCCAGCAGCCAGCCCGAGCCCGCAGTCTGCCACTAGAGGGAACACGGACATGCTGGAGTTGGGCACGTAGGAAAATCAGGTATTTGCATCTTTTTTTTTTTATATCCCTTTTAGAATCCTTTTATCAAAATTGTCACACACATAATGTTTCTGAAATGTGCTCTGCTGGTCCATTTCAATACAGAAATAGTACACTAATAAGGTTTAAGTGCAAGTGATAGGGAAATCTTCTGAAGTGAACAAAAGTTACCTGCAATTCAGCTTTTCACAACCCCATCTACTCCGTTTTTCTTTCAGATTTGCAGCAAAGCCCAGCAATATCAATAAATTGTTTGCAGTTAAACCTCAGCAAGGACTTTTCAAGGAAAACAACCCAACAGAAAATACTGGCTCACTAAAGTATTCCCTTTCTTTTTCTTTTTTCCCCAGGGGAAAAAATAAATAAATAAATAAATAAATAAAGTACAGTAAGTTCTTAATTTCAGCTTCCGTGGAATTTCTGTGCAGAGTAAAAGTGCAAATTGCAATACCAGAGAAGCCTTTCTTTCCAACTTTCTTGCATCCCAGCTGAGAGGCACAACCAAGAAGCTCTCGTGCAACACTGACTTGCTCTATTTTTCAGAAGCTGTTTCAGCTTCCATAAACAAATGAGAAAACCTATTGAAGAAGGAGTTCTTTCCTTATGAGTTCAACCTACTCACTAGGGGCATATTTACTATTCTGGAATCTCTTTCTCCAAGAAATTTGTACCGTCTAGTTTCTTCTAAGACAACACAGAGCATTTAAAGATCAGAAACTTCTGTATAACAGAAAATCTTTTCCATAATCAGACCAACAACTCCCAGCAGCTGTCACAAACAACACTGTGTTCTGGGTGTGTTGTCTTTAATGGGAAGCATGCTTAAGGAAATACAAGAATTCAGTTCTGCTTGTAGTTGATCTTCCTTCCCTTCTACTTAAAAAGTCTGTAGATTTAAGTCTGAGATTGTTTGACTCGTGATTTCAACTGGATCAGTTACTTATATGTTGAAAGATATGGGAAAAACTTATTATTTGAGTATTTGTTTACAATGTGGAAAAAAAAAAATTTACGTGGTCTTGATCCCTGGTGAGAGAGAATTCCCTATGTATGGCACCCCAGAGTACACGGCAAGACTAATATATCTTCAGAAAACATAGAAGCCATCAACAGATAAGCCTACCCATGTAAAGCAGTATAGTGGGTAGGCAGTTAAAGGCTTGTCATCCACATTGCTAACAGGGTTTTAAAATAATAATTTAAGACCTCAAAATAATTTGCACAAAATAATTATTAGCTTCTATAACATACCAAAACCACACATAATTTGAAATTAATAAAATTTTAAAATATGTGTTTCGGGTATTTGTACCTACAGAGAAGATTAAGCTTTAAACACCAAATTAGGCAGTTTTTAAATAAAAATAATTTAGACTTTAAAATTTTTTAAAAATATACTCTAGAAAGGAAAGGCTCTCTCAAGATCAGCTATAGGTTAAGGAAAATAATCGAAAGAATATTCATAATAGTGCTACACCGCTTTTAGGAAAATAAATACTTCACAAGCCCATAAGGTGGCAGCAAACTCCTTTTTAATTGAGAGGGGTAACTATCCGCTCTTTTGCACAAAGTTGGTATTACTGAAGTGTTTTAACACCACCTCTTCATCCTCCAATTATCATAAAAAATTAGTACATCAGTAGCATATGTATTCCTCTGATTTCAAAAGCATTAGTTCTCACTGTGTAAATCAAGTGCTTTAATATTTAATAAAGTAAAACTAAATTACATTTAGAACCTCGGAGAAAAAGAAAAGAATAAAACCTCCCACAATGAAGGGACAGAAGGGTGGCCCACTGCGAACTGACTGGTAACTTCTTTTCATGAGCCATCAGCTGAGCTCAGTGCTCTGGCTGTTGAATGACCAGAACTAACAACGTGGCTTATGCACCAGCTCATTGCTGCTAAATCCCCTTCCCTAAGTTTCCACATCACTGAGCCCCGTGCCTTTTAATATCCAGCATCTTCAGAAAGCATATATTTGCAAGCAGCTTGGAAAATATGTTATTTTTTACAGATATGTTTACAGCTAAGAAATCTGTTCATCTGTGTGCTAGAGGTTCACTCTCAGAAATGAACAAGCTGAATTATATAGGAAATGTTGTCACTGTCATTGCTTCTACAAGTCTACAGCTGAAACACAGTATCTGTGGTGCTGACAAGTCTGTATGAGTGTCATCTACCAGCTCTGTCCTGTTTTTTAAATCTGGTTGATTTTGGAAACAAGATACCATATATTTGGGGTTTCCCAGCTATACTTAATCTTTTTGCACTGAAAACATTTCCAGGCAGAGTGAGAGGTCCTGTACATTTGTAAAGGATTGCAAATCACAGAGTCGTGGCTAGACTTCTGGCTTCACACACATCCCAGGTACACACAGAACCACAGAAACATTTAGGTTGGAAAAGACTTTCAAGATCTCTGAGTCCAACCATTGACCCAGTTAAGTCCACCACTAAAGCATGTCTCCAAGAAGCACGTTCACATGTGTTTTGAATATTTCTAGAGACAGTGATTCCACTGCTTCACTGGGAACCCTGTTCCAATGCTTGACCACCCTCTCAGTAAAGAAATTTTTCCTGATATCCAATCTAAACCTTCCCCAGGGCAACTTGAGGCCATTTCCTCATGTGCTGGCCCTTTTCACTTGGGAGCAGAGACCAACCCCAACCTGTCTACAGTGTCCTTTGTGTAGTTGTAGGGAGAAATAAAGTTCCCCCAACAAGGTATTTCCCCCTCTGCCTCTACATTTCTAAACTCAGTATGCATGTAATTAGTCTGGTACTTCTGCAAGTGTTTGATTCACTGATGCTATATTGCACAAATATTTCCATCATACTTTATGATCCTGTACAAATCACAGCCCATAGCACCCACTGTTCACAGACCACACTAACACACACACACACAAAAGTTAAGTGTACATAGCAGGCATTTAATTTTGATCATAGTATATACTAGACTAACCACATTACCGGGGTCTATGTTTAACACTGAGAGCTGATTTCTTCAGTTACCAAATAAAGATGTTTTTTATGCCTGCTACCTGGCAATCTGAACGTGGAGTTTTGCAAATCAAGCTGTGTTAAAAGCTGTCCAGCCTGTGACACAAAGCAAGACAGAAGACTTGCATTTCTGACTTGTCAGAGCCTTCCTTGGCTTCATCAACAAACTAAGGAATGAACAGGTTATGGACATCCATGAACAGAAAGACAAAGCCTGGGGAAGTAGACCTGAACTAGATCACATTGTCTCATAGTCTGCAGGGTTTAGAGACCCAACTTTAACAACTGTTACCTTTCCCTTGCCGGTAAAGGAGTGAGGAGGATTGAATTTGCTGTTTCCTGATTTTCTCACAGGTGTTTCCTATTCCCAGGCCTCTCCTTAGTTCTTGTAGACGCTGATTTCCCTGTTTCTGCTTCCACAAACAATCACTGAATGTTGCTTTTTGTCAACTGAGACAAAACAGATCAGTGCACACTACGTTGATACAGAAACACCCAGTGTCAGGATATTCCTTTGACCTTCAAAAATAACATCCTTTTCCACATGCATTTCACATATTACTGTGAGCCATCTGGTTTTATGATTTCCTGATTCAATAAGATTGTACCTTACCTTGTCATAATTAATGCACCAATAATAATGACTATAAATTACTTTAAATTGAAATCGTAAAAGAAATTACACAAGTCCCACATCAGCTCACTAAATACAATAGCAGAAACTTGTCAGAAAACTGAGCTGGTTTAGTCAAGAAGATTTATCAGCAGAGCTTCCACATGGAAGAACTCTGACCTTTAGTTAGCACGATATTTTTTTTTCTTTGGACTTCATTCAAAAGCTAAACTAACCTTGTCTCTTATGGCAAAGCAAAATAAGCAATAAAATGTCTTCTCTATATAACAAATAATAATTCTTCAGGCCACTGGAAGATATTAATGCTTTAACACATACATATTTTGAGGATGGTTTAATAAAACCTTAAAAATCACAGTGGTCAGGTTCTGAATTGTTTTATAAATGAAATACAGAAATATTTATACACATAATGAAGTCATGGCATGGGAAAGACATGTCTTTAATCAGCGCTTACATGAATCAAATACACAAATAAATTCTATGATTTCATACAGTTACTCAGTTCCTTCAGAGCTAGAAACATCTTTGGATTGGCTTTTTGGGAATGGAGAACATGGTACATTCATAGTGCTACTTCTTGTATCAGCGGCTCCCTCATACCTCTCCCTTTTCCCCATGTGAGGTGTAACAATCTCAAGTTTATTCACATAATCTAAAGCCTTAGGAAAACTGAGCTTTTTAAACAAGGCACATCTTGGAGCTTTTATTTGTGTGCAATTTCAAATGAAATGGATAGTACACTTCTAGAACAGAGAACAGCACTACCAGAGCTGGATTTCTTACCCTTACAAGAAGTTAGCAGGCTCACTCTTTCATTGCATTTTGCTTTCCAGATACCTGTTGAGTTGTGCCAATTACCTTGTTTTCAGAGGAAGGGAAGGGAAGGGAGTAATGATTAAAATGTATCTCAAATTACAACCTGAGGCAGCTCTTTGGACAGCCACAGACTCTGACAAAGGTGTCACAGTTCCCTCTGGTTCCTCTGGTTTCTTGCTTCCTCTCATTCCTTGATGCTAACCCTGGCAGAGCGAATTAATTGTAACAGGTAAACCAGCAGAATAATACCCTTGCCCACATTTCCTGCTGTCTTAGGAAGGAAAGAAATTTCACTGCAGAACCCCTGAAACTAAGAGCCAGAAGGTAACATCTGCTAACACCAAGTTTGATCAGAACTAAGTAATGTGAAAAGAAAAGTGCACTGGAAACAAGTCTGAGGCTTTCAAAAGAAGGTGGCTTGGGGTGAAGGGTACCATGAGTACCTTACAAAATTTAGGCTGATGAGCTGGGAAGGTTTGGAGACCACCAACTAATTGCAAGTGACTAACTGACACCTATGATATTTATTTGGTTTTCTGCTTCACATAAAAGCAATTAAATCCCAATTTTACTCCATTACTTTGTCTAAGCCAAATACAACTTCTTAGTATTATAAAAGGGCAAAGGACTGCAATATTCAGTAAAGGATTTGAGCATTTTTAAAAATTGCTGGAGAAGGGGTTAAACAGGATGGATTGGAGAAAAAAAGGAAACAAAGAAATCACATAAAATGAAATCTGCTGGCAAAACTCCTTTGCATTAAGCCCCAGCTAGGTAAATCAAAGTACTGCTGACTCAGCATCCAGATTGTCTTTGGATCCTAGGAGTGATTTGGTTGAACTATTTGGTTGGGTTTCTACAACCCAGCGGAGCTTTCAAAGTTACTTTCTTCTGAGTGTCTACAAACACTTTTGCTTTTGATGAAAAACTCTAAGAGAAGGTTGTATGCCTAGTAATAGCTGAGATAGACAAACCAAGCAGCATTTCTTGGAACCTTATTTAACGCTTACTCCAGTGGAGACACAGTCCTCCTGCCAGCTTTGCTTGGCTCTAACAAATGTCCAGAGACCCTTCCAAGCTCTGCTGTTCTGTGATTCTGTGGAAATGACTTAAACTATTCTGGTGGCAAGGCTGCAAATACTCACTGAGCAAAGGGTGATCTGACAAGAAGCTGTGTGATTGACTGTATATGAAAGATAAAAAGAAATTGCTGTCTCTAAAGGATGAATCACATCACCTTAAGACTGGTGTGTGAGTAAGCCAGTACACAACAGCACACAATAGTAGTACTTATTTCTCTCCACAGATTATAAAGAGAGCTCAGGGGGACTAGCTGTGACTCAAACATTTAACTCCTACATATGTAAAAATGAATGAAAAAAAGCTCTTGCTTAATAATGACAGACAACTGTATATAGGGAATACAAGAAGTTGTAGACTACCCTACAACCTGTGTTTACACCTGAACAATAATGCTGATTGCACAGACTTCTACTGAGCAATGACTTGTGGTAAAGGTAGGTATTGTTACAACCAGCACTGCTGTTACACCACTCATGTTGTACCTCTCTTCTTATCAGTACCCAGGATTTACTCTTTTATTTACTTACTCTGGTTTGATGTTGGTTCTGTTTATTATTTTTCTTTCGATTGTGCTTCTTGTCACTTCTAGAAACACCCACAGACAACAGTGCCTTTCTGACTGAGGTTTCTCTAGACTGGTGCAGATTAGACACTCCCTGCCTCTTTAGTCCTCAGTGTTCTGCTGATCCCAAAGAAATCTGCTGTTCATCCGTGGTGGGAATACACATTTTGCTGCTGAACAGAAATTCAGCAAAGAGTTTGGTAGGCAGTAGAGCAGCTCGTTTAGAGAGGCTTAAAAACATGTACTCCTGGTGGCACGGAACTGTGCAGCAGTGCTGGTGATGCACTGTGAGGTGCTGTCCCTGCCACTAGCTGGAGAAAGCACATAAAAGACCTCAATCCTGATGACAGTCTGGAGGCCAAATGCACATGTTGTGACCAGGTGACAGGCTGAAAGGAGTCTGGGCTGGGGTTAATTGTAGCCTCATCTGTGGAGGTGTGCTTTGCTGAGGCTGCCAGGTGAAGGGGTTGTGAGGTGACTTGACTGCACACTACTGTGGAGGAGGAAGAAAAGAGCAGTGGGTCTTCCTGACACCTTCCAGAGGCAAGAGCCTGAGCCACACAATGAGTAAGCACGGCATGAGACTATGCTTGAACCCATGGTGGATGGAGATCCCCCCCAGAGGGGAAAACTCAAGCTTGTGCCTTCTGACACCCACAGAATGGGTCCTCCTCTGCCTTCAGATCTGAGCTTAGAGGGCCCTGAGGGTGAGAAAATGGGCAGAAGCTCCACTGGGGAGACTCTGGAGCCTGAAACACGCATTAATACCACGATGAAGTAGTATCTGGTAGTGGTTGGAGACCTGCCTTGTGTAGGGAATGGAGCTGCTGTCACAGAGTTTCCTGCTTGCTGTGTTAATTAAGGACACTGATTGAGTAAGGAGAAACTGCTGGGGCTCATTGTGTTCTCAGACTAGTATTTCTCATTGCTTATCCACACAGGCACTGAGGGAGACCTGGAGCAGCTCTAGAGGGTATACTTTGCTGAAGTAGCAGAGGTGATGGAAATGGGAATCCAAGCAGAATTTTTCACAATCCTAGAGGTGAAAGGAGAAAGACCTGGTAGGATTTAACATACTCTTAATTTACCAAGTGGTTGCATGGCTGGTGTCATGGTTAGGACTTTGGTTTTCATGACTATGTTATAAATTCCTTTTTCCATGACAGGGGAACAAATCAGAGGCAGATGTAGGTCACAGTCAATATTTATTAGAGCATTTACTGATGAAGCTACTGTTATTAGCAGAAGTTAACTATTCACACAGCACATTTCCCTCACACAGTTCACTTACACATACACAGTCACTAGTGAGAGCAACAGTTTAAAAGCCAACCTCAGCTGCTTACTGAGAAGCAGTCATACTGCTGCCTGAGTGGATTGTATAAAGGCTTTGAGAATGGTCCCTCCAACAGCCCTTTTTCTTACCAGCTGTATGAGCAGTCCTGGGACATTTCTTTGCACACAGCAGCCTCCACTGCTTCCTGATGCAGTCTGAGCTACACAACCTATGGTCAGTGCTAGTGTGAGCCAGTGGCCAAGTACAGATTCAGCAAACTCATGGCCTGAGTTTTTTCAGCTCTTATGGATTCAAAAGGACATCACTGATGGATGGACACAAGCTCTGTCAAAAGAGAGGCAGAAGAGGAGAGGACATTGCTGAATACATGAAGGAGCAGTCTGAGGGTTGCTTTGGAATAAGAGACAGACTGGGTGAAAACTCACGAGTCAGGGTCAGAGAAGAGACTGCTGAGGGCAACACTGCACTCAGGAAGTAAATTAAGCTTCTGTGAAGTTTTTTAAGCAACTCATACCAGACTCTGGCTCTTATGGGAGACTCTATCTTCTCTTACATCTTCTGAAGGGATAACACAGCAAGATGAAAATCTAGGAGGCATCTGGAGAGTATCAGGGAAAACTTATTACCACATATTTTAGGGAGACCAACCACAACCTTGAACAAAAACTACTTGGCAATGTGATAATCAATGGCAGCCTTGGCTATAGGGACCAGGAAAAAGTGAAGTTCAAAATCCCACAGGGGAAGGAGAAAGGTGAATACACAGACCTCATAATCAGAAGAGCAAGATTTGCCTTCCTCAAGGAACTGATACATGGGATCCTGTGGGAGGGATCTCTGAAAGGAAAAAGCTCAAGAGACCTAGCAGGTCCTTAAGGAAACCTTCAAATGCAAAAACAGAATTATCCTAACACTCAGGAAAATGAGCAGATGTTTCAGACCACTTTTCCTAAAAAGGGAACACAGCTAAGCTCCAGTGTAAAAAAAGAAGCAAGGGCAAGTAACTAAGAAGAATATAGAAACATTGCCTGGACATGAAGGGGTGGTGAGTTATTCAACGCCATCTTTGCCTCAGTCTGCCCCTGGCTGGGTGCTTCACACTGGCCTCTGTCCTTAGAGAGAGGATTTAAGAAGAGAACCATCCATAGTGGAAAGCAATAGAATCAAGTACCTTTCAGAAATATTTAAACATACATTTCCACAGGATCAGGTGATATGCATCTGACTGCTTGCCATCACCACCGTAGCGCTGCTTTACACTATTTTTGAAAGATTTTAGAAATCAGGAGATGTTCTGATGACTGGAGGAAGACTAATGTTGCATTCCTCAGATCTTGTTGATCTGAGGAACAGAAATCTGATCAGACACAATTTAGTCCATGGGAATATCAAATAATGTGTCCTTTTGAAAGTTATTTCCAGGCACAAGAAGACAAAAAAGGTGACTGGGAACAGACCCATGGTTAGACCATGTATACCAAAGTATACCATGGTTAACATATCCAGTGCCAAACGTCATTTATGATGAAAGAATATTTGTGGATGTGGGGAGGATAGTTGATGTCCTCCGTCTTTTCTTTAGCAAGGTTTTGAGATGTTCCACAGCCTTCTTGTAGCTATGTTGGGATGTTATCATCTACCTAGATGAACTGCTGGAGGCTTCTACTCATTTCACTAGGATAGAGTCAATTTTCTCCACAGTAGCTGTGTTTTGGATTTGTGCTGAAAACAGAGTTGGTAGTGCAGCGATGATTTAGTTTCTGCTGAGCAGGGCTTATACGGTGAGTCGAAGCCTTTTCTGCTCCTGACATTCCCTCTTCCAGTGGGGGGGTGAGGGTGCACAAGATGCCCTGGAGGGAAGACAGCCAGGACAGATTACATCTGCTGACCACAGAGATATTCCAGATCACAGGATGTTGTGCTCAGCACCAAAACTGAGGGAGGTTGGTGGGGCTTGGTCAGGCATTGATCAGTTGGTGGTGAGCAATTGTTTTCTTTAACACTGTCAAGAAAAAACTCTTGGATTTTATTTTCCTTTCTCTTTGGGTTTTTTCCTTACTGTTTTCCCCTTTCTCTATCTTATTTATTGTATTGCTTTTATTTCACCCATGAGTTTTCTTCACTTTTGCCCTTTTGATTCTCTCCCCAGCACTGAAGGGGAGTGAGTGAGCAACTGAATGGGTCTCAGTTGCTACCTAGGGTTAAACCACAACAGTGGGTTAAAAAAACTTGTGTGATTCTTCAGGGTAACTGCATACTGGGTTGTAAAGGGAAAAAAGACTGCAGCTACTAAGTCAAGGGAAGTGATCAATCACCTCAACTTGGCCCTTGTTAAACCACTCTCAGAGGGGCTCCCCAACACATGGGGCCCCACATTCAATTTGGGGCCCCTCAGAACATTAAAGACATTGACCAGCTGGTGAGACTTCAGCAAAGAGCCACCAAGATCATCAGTGGAGCATTTGCCTTGTGAAAAGAGGCCGAGAGACCTGAGCTTATTTATCTTGTTCAGAAGAGGCAGCTTCAGGGGAACTCAGGGACCACCAAGAAGATAGAGTCAGGCTCTTTCCTAAGGCACAGTGGGAAAATGAGAAACAGTGTCTCTAAACTCAAAAGATAGGATATTCTGACTATAGAAGAAAAACATTATAAATAAGCACTGGAGCAGTGTGCCCAGAGGAGTTGCATGAACTGAATCCTCGGAGGTTTTCAAGACACAGGAGGACAAAACCCTGAGCAATTATGTCTGGTTGTTGATCCTGCTCTGGCCAGGAGGCTGGAGTGGATGAGCATGAGCACCCTACCAATCTGAATGATTCTATGAAATATTCTTTTTCCCCTCCATCAGTTGTATGCAGAGACAAATCATGGGTAACTCTGTGAGTTGAGAGAGAACATAACTGCAAATGACGAGGCTCCCACTCCAATCCATGCAGCAGCATCTCTGGAAATCTGATCTGGCATTCCAAATTCAATTCTTACCTTCTTTATAGGTGAGAACCATAAACACACTTACAGAAAGTAAGTATTTTGAGAAAAGTATCACTTTACCTTTGCTGACCCCTGAAGTAAGGAAAGATTACAATCTGTGTAATTCTAAGATCCCACTGTAGTTGGTAGCTGGATGATCTGCTTCTCACCAGGCTTACCTGCCCTTCAAACAAGAAAAGAAAATCCCTAATTAATACTCCCACCAAAAAAAAAAAAAGCAAAACCACCAAACCAAAAAAAAATCCCTAAAAAATTACACCAAAATTGTGATGGCAGTCTTGATAGAATTATTCTCAGTTATATTAGAATTTCAAAGCAGAAGGTATTTTCAGGCTATACTATACTAACGTGGGGTTTACAATTTAAATCATAATTATCTCTGAAAGCTAATTTAAAATCACTGGCATTTCATAATGATCATCCAAAGACATGAAAGTCTGTAAAGCAACTAGAGCTTTCTCAGGCTTTACAACAAGACGACTTTTAATATAATTATAGCAATTAAGACCCTTCTATTAATAACTTTCTTTTCAGATTAATAAGCCACTTATGTAGTACAATATAAAGAGGCTTCTAATTACAGTGACAACATTGTGATTTCTGAAAACTGTTTAATAATGTGTGATAAGCGACTGCCAACTTGCATTAAGATGTTTTAGGAATCCTGTATGAACCTGATGTTTGATAATCCTGTTTTGAAGATGTGATTTGAATTGCAAATTGAATTTAAAGGAAAATTCAGCATTCTTCTGCCAAAAGGAGTAGAATCTTTATTTGCAGGGCTGAGCAGACCTTTAAAAGCATAGCAGCGCTTGATAAAACAAGTCTGTAACTTGTTATTTGATGTAGCTGGCCATCTGATGCAAGACACGCTGATGACAGAAAAATGCTTAATAATCTCAGTGGATCAAAATCTTAACTGAATTATCAGGTTTAGACAAGGCATACCCTCAATAGGAAAGATAAGGTAATTCATAAGAAATTAATAAATATAAGTTATTTGACTTAAATAAAACCAGGAAATAATAAAATGTTGAAACCGAGTCTCTATTTAATTGCTCCAGAGCAATGTATCTATTTCAGGTATTAATAAAGTTTGTCCCTTGCTGCATATGAAGCTTCTGGATTCTTGATTTTTTAAATTAATTTTTTTCAAATGTCATACAGATTTAAGGAAGAATTATTCTTCATATTTTAGACATGAATACCAAGATAGAGAAAATCAGATTTTTCAAAAGATTAAGTTAGCTGACTCTACTTCTGAAATTTTTATCCCCAGTACATTATTCAGAGTCATGTAACCTTTTTAGGTTACTGAGCTTAGGGTGAATGGTTGCTAAACCACATCGTATTGACAGGTTTCAAACTCAGCTACCAAATTGTGACATGTTTTTGAGAACACAATTTTTCAGAACCTTATGTTATTTATTGTAAGAGACCTAAAAACTATAATTGTCTTAAACACTGTTATGATCACCAAAGGACTTTGCCCACTGTAGCAAACTGTGCAAAGAAGCAACTGCTCATCTAAAACCATCCCCTCCAGATATGCCTTCTGGATTTCAGGGAACCAGGCTGTGAGTTAAGCTACCTGACAGGAACTTGAGATAAGATAAAGGCTGTACTATTGTCCAGTTATCTCAGGTCTAAGGAGATGTAAACAAGGCTGAGGGAAGCCATATCCCACAGACTCATTTGCTGAGGCCAGGTTTTCATGCTCTCCTCCTACAAACCAAGGGGGAGGAGGAGAGGTTTTGGGGAGCTGGTGACAAAGCCTCTGGTCTGCATAAAACAGAGGGGGTGAACATCCAGCACTGGAGGCTACAAGCTGAGATTTAGGCCAGATGAGAAGCAGACCCAGCAGAGACAAAATGGTGCTTTTTACCATGCCAGTCTTTCTTCCCTTACACAAACTGGCCCGGTTGTAAAACTCTCCCTCCCGCCCCCTCAGAAGGTCACATTTTCACGGGAAATTCAACTGCCCTGATGCGAGAGGCAGCTGTCATGTCTAGAAGGTGTCATAAACCATCACAGACCCTGCAAGCGTCCCTCTTCAGAGGATTGCACTCGATCCACATGTTGCAACAGACTCACTGTTGCAAAAGACAGCGTGAAACATTCCCCCACCTCAGGGGAGGTGCTTGGGCATTCCCACCTATACCTGAACTTTATTAATCCACAGAAATCTGTTTCATGGGACACCCAACACCAACAAGCTCAGGGTGAAAAGGACCAATGGGATGCCACTGGATCCACAGGGGTAGTACCTCTTCCGACTTAAGTTGTCTCTCTTTCACTCTCTTTCTCCCTCTCATCCTCTCTTCTATTTCTTTCTCTCTTTCTCTATTTCACATTTACAGTTAAATAAAATCTGAACTATTGTCTTTGGCATATGGTCTTACTTGCATCTTAGTTTGTGCAGAGGCATCTCTCTCTAATAATCATAATAATTGTATCAAAACAATTATAAGATTATAATTAAATTCATCTGTTCTTTACTAAAGATGAAAAGGGAAAACCCAGATTTATTTTCTGCAAAAATTCAAGTATTCATTTAACGGATCAGAAATTTTGGAATTACAGTTGGGTGCATTTTTGGAGGGAATCATCAGTTTAACAAAAAAGCAATTTTACATTCTCTAATGGCATCTGTGATGCTGAGGTGAACCTGACAAATAGGCTTTATAAAAAAAACCCAAACCAAAACAGCCACTTTTAGGGATCATTTACAAAACCAGGTAAGAAAGGTGTATTTTCTTCCTGAACTTTATCCACTAGTGCATAATAAAGTTTCCAGAGAATATAGAAATGGCCCAGTTTATACATTCCAAGTGTGACTTCACTCACAATTATTCCACATTAAATGGAATGGGTAACTATCCCTATGCAGGGGTTTCTCCTTCACAGCAGGGATTCTTCACAGAAAGGGATATATTAGAAAAAGAACATTTCTTGTCAAAGCTGTTCTGTTCAGTACAAAATATTTTAAGTACACACATGATGAGACAGAATGTTTCCTTACCTTAGAGGTCACAGTATTTGTGTGGGAGATTGAATATAAAAATAGAAAGTATTAGACAAGGCTGTACCATATTTCAAGTACAGCTGAAGGCCCTAAATACAAGACTATCCAAGAAGACATCAGTACACCCACTTAGGTTGTTTGCTCAATATAGCCACTGACTTCTATTCAAAATGCCTCCAAAATGAGACTCGAGCTGTCAGAAAACTTTTCAGAGAAACAGGCACAAGAATTTTTAGTTCTGGCAAAAGAAGTAAAAATATTCTTCACTCTTCACTAGGAAACACCTTAATTATCTGGCATTACAAATAAATTAAATCAACTTCTTTCTTTCCTCTAATCTTTCACTCCATGCACAAAAAAAAATTAACAGTAAACCACACAAATTTAAAAATAAGAATGGAATGCCATTATGCTGGGTAGGATGTGAAGCAGTAAAGCTTTCATCTCAAATGGCTGATGCTTGATAAAGTTATAACAAGCTAAAAATAGACCCTGTACCAGGAAGCATTCGATAGACTTGGCTCTTGGTACTGTATTTTGTCACTGGTGGAAAAATAAGCAAAGAAATGAATGAAAAAGCATTTGTGAGGTAGGCACATACATGGGCACACCCAATGCTTTCTTTTCTTGTGTACCTTGTTGTATATATTCCCTTAGTAACTGACAAATACAAGATGCTATCAAGTTATACTAAAATGCTTGTTTTGAGAATGAGAGGCAAAACATGGATGAGGAAAGTATACTAAGACTCCAGTCACTCCATATAAGGGAGTGGGAAGAAGATGGAAACCAAATAACAGAGCAGTAAAGTGTAGGAAAAGGCATACATAGAGAAGAATGAGGGAAATACATGAAAAGCTCTAATCTGATGAACCACGTTGTTCATACAGTTTCTTTTTAATAATGTTGTGATAAATTGTGTTGTAATGTTTCATGCCTGCTATACACAGAAAAGAAGCAATACACCATATAGGCCATGAAGAAGTGAAAAACTTAAAATGAGATACAAGTTCAACAGTTTTGTTTTCCTCAGCATTCATACATCATATTCTATCCAACAGCTTTTGAGACACAATATACCCATTGTTCATTAGTACTAAATGTTTGAACCAGTGAATGATACAGTTTTCAGACCTTAGCTACATACTGTTGTAATTTTACTACTTCCTACTGAACAAGCCAGAATCTAGACAGTACTGTAGTTCAAGACATGGAAACAAGCTGATAATCTTTGTGACTTGTTTCTTGGTCTGTGATATGTACAACAGACAGTTTCCCCATGATTCTGTATAGAAGACATGAATTCTAGAGTGTCTCCAGAATAACCAGCCCCCCATGCTTGCCTCCACCTATTCATCTTCAAGGGCTGATCCCTAATCCCTTCTGGACATCATTTGGTTGTAAAGCTGTCTCACAGTGTATTTAATAGTCCTCCCAATTCTGCTTCTGCAGTGACTTCTCCCATTATCTGGCTCCCTCCCTTTGAAGTTCCATGAGAACGAACTTCTCTGCTACCAACTACACCATCATGCTTCTCTCCTTCTGCTCTCTCTGGTGTTTGATTTCTTCCACAGCCAGTTCAAGTCTCTAAATTCAGCTCACTAAACAGACAAAATAATCAAAAGATAAATACATTTTTTCTGGTTCCTGGAACCTGGAACTGGCTACTCAAGGAATGAGGTAAGAACCAAATATGGCAGAAGGAAGCTCATGAGACAGGGCAAAGGGCAGAAATGAAGGAAGAAGTAAAAATCAGAACTGAGTGTTTAGCCAGAAACGACTGTTAGATAGGACCACATGTCTCCTCTTATTGCTCCTCAGCTACACAGCCACCTTCACTAAACATTTTTTTAATCATGTGAAAGTGTTTTTATTTCTCCCCAAAACACATTTGTTAATGGCATGTAAGTCATTAAGCCACTTAAAGTCAATTGCACCATGTGGCTGTGTAAAGCTAAAAGCATAGGCAAACTATGTAGGACAAGCCTAAGAAAGACCAAAATCAGTAAGCAAAAACAATCATTCACTAGAGGCCAAACTTATGCCTTTGTAGGGTATTTGTCACAGAAAAGAAATCAGATTTTCTGAAAACTTTTGAAAAATGTTTTTATTTCTTGAAAATGAAGTTTGCTCTGATTTTTGACACAATGTCACCTGCAGTCCTGCATATCAGATCTCTTGAGCCATGCTTTTCATCTGCTTCAGAGCTAGAAAACCTCTACACCAAAGGCCTCTAAATCAAAAGGCAGAAAAAAATGACCAAGTGAATTGCATGCCATGTATTTCCATTTTAAATGAAGGCACAGATGCAGGGAAATTCTCTCTGTGTCTGACTTATGACTTTTAGCCAGCATTTCCATCTGCTGGATCAGAGCCTAAACTTGTATTTCAATAGAGGCAGTCAGTGCTAGATTCATACCAAGGTCATATTATTATATGACATTATTATATGAAGAAGGATTAGAATGCAGTAGAAAGTCAGAAGTGGAAAGGCCAAGGAGGGAGTTTACTCACTGTAGTTCAGATAATTGTCCTAATTTTAATTTTTCTTCCTGTATACCATACATACCACCTGAAACTATAAATCATATTCCCTGAGAATAGTCCTTTGACAACCTGTAAATTATTGAGTAAGATCTCAAGGGGGTACCTTTTTGGCTGGGCTAAGAGTAGGTTTGATCAGTAGAAAAAGCAAGAGTGTTTGATTTATCAAAATGACAGCTTGGAGACCTATGACCTTAATGACAACTTCAGTCCATTTAATTGAAAAATTTATGCTCGCAGAGCCAAGCCAGAAAAAATTTTGATGGCTCTAAAAGGAGTCTGGTATGTAGAAAGGCTGATGGTCAGAGCCCGTTTCCTAAGACTTAACAGGTTTGCTTTTCTCAGATGTGGGTGGCAAATATCACCAGACACTGTAATATGAACAGACACATAAAGAATTCAATTACCTATTAATGTTCCTTGGCATTTGTAGTCATAAAAGCATGATCTCACATACTGTAACTACTTTCTTTCAATAGCATTAGACATCATCTCTGCAAGCCTAGGCTGAAGTTATTAAATACACATTATAGCAAAAGAGTTGCTATGATTCTATCCAGATGGTACTTAAATTATCCTTCTCTAGACATACACAATCTTTATGTAAATTATTACTAATGGAAAATCTGAGAACCACAGAACCTTTGCTGGAGTTCTCTTGCATGGGAAAGAAGCCAAACAAATGCTCACATTATATTGTCAGCAGAGCTGTATAGGAAATTAGTTCCCATTCCACAGGTTTTTTTAAGAGTATAAATAAAAAATTGTCTTGCATTGCATTGGAACAAAATCAAGAATGTTCCAAGCGAGAAACCTGACAGAAACAGCCTTCGCTCTTTATTGAACTAATTAATCCCACAGTGAAAGCCTTCACAATGGTTACAGTTTTCTAGAGTGAGCTAGGCAAACAAGCATCAGATAGTGGTCTTCTGCAAGTCAGGTAAATACCTTAGTCTTAATGAGATGGAAATTGTCTTCCTGTGTTCCCTATTGAGATCAAAAATTCTACTCCTAGTGTTTGAATTACTGCAGAAAATTTTGATTTCAAAGAACTGCTCTGTTGTCATGACAAAATAAAAAACTATTTGTCATAAAAGTTCTAAATAACCATAATTTTCAAAATTTTTCCTCTAGATATTGAGTGACCCCTAACATAATTCACAAAAAAAAAAAAAAAAAACCATATATGGACTTAGATAAAACCCATGTACCTAAAAGATAAACATCAAATTCTTGATCTCTCTTCAGATGAAAAATACAAGTATGTAGACAGCTGTTCCAAATCAAAGTAAACTTGTTTCTTTTGTATCAGGGAGCCCAGACCTGAACACAATACTTCCAATATGGCCTGATCAGTGGACAGAGGGGAAGGATCACCTCCCTCCCTCAAACTGCTGCTCAGGATATCATATGCCTTCTTTGCCACAAAGGCACCTTGCTAGTGCATGATCAGCTTGGTGTCCACCTACATCCCCATGTCCTTCTCTGTAAAGTTGCTTTTCAGATGCTCAGCTGCCAGCAGGTAATAGTACCTGGGGTTATTCGTCCCCAGCTGCAGGACTCTGCAATTCCTGTTGAATTTCATGGGGTTTCTGTCAGCCCATTTCTCCAGCCTGTCCAGATCTATCCAGATGGCAGTAGGACCCTCTGTTACACCCACTTGTTTTGCATCATCAGCAAGCTTGCTGTGGATACACTCTGGCCCACCACCCAGCGATGAGGATGCCACTCTCATCTACCGAGGCAGTCACAGATGCACCTCAGGATCATATCAGGTTGGTCAAGCATGACTCAGTACATCCATGCTGACCACCTTTGTCCTTTATGTGCCTGGAAATGGTTGCCTGGATTAGCTGCTCCATCACCATCACAGGGATAAAGGTGAGGTTGACTGGCCTGTAGGTCCCTTGGTCCTCCTTCTCTTGCTTTTTTTTGAAGATAGTAGTGACATTTACTTATCTCCAGTCTTCAGGCACTTCTCCCAGTCACCATGATGAATCCAAAATTATCAACTGGTCTCACAATGGCATCATCCAGCTTTCTTGGCAGTCATGGGTACCTCCCACTAGGACCTACAGACTTACATATGTCCAGTTTGCTTGTGTATGCCCTCACCTGATCTTCTTCCACCAAAGGTATGTCTTCCTTGTTCCAGCCTGTTCCACTGGTATTTGGGATTTCTGAAGGCCAATCTTATTAGTATAGACTGAGGTGAAGCCGGCAATGCCTTTTGCATATCCCATGTCACCAGGGCCACTTCCCATTCAGCAGCATTTCCCCTACTCTTCCTTTTGCTAGTTGAGTACTCAAGAACTTTATCTTGCTGCTTTTCACATCATTTCTCAGCTTCAGCTACAAGTGGACTTTGGCTTTCACAGACATATTTTTGCATGCCAGGCAGTGTCTCAGTATTCCTCTCAGGTTATCCATCCCCACTTCCACCTTCTATAAACTTTCTTTTCATGTTTGACTTTTGCAGGAGCTCCTTGTTCATCCATGAATGAATTATCTTTGGACACTTACTATACAAAAAGCTTTTGAAAGAACAAAAAGTATATCTCTGGCTTTACTCAGTATTTTTCTGATACCATACATTTAATTTCTTATAATTTATAATAAATTTTGAGTAGGTGTTTGAGAAGGTGTTGAGTAGGGTTTGTTGGCTAAGTAAATTTACCTCTATTAATATTTAATAATGCAGGCTCCTTCTTCAGGTTGTAACTACTGATGTTGTGACTGGGACTGAAAACCAGAGACGAAATAAAGAACTAACTCCCTTCTCCAGTACGTAATTTCTGAGTTATATCCAATAGTTGACTTAGAAACCTAAAAGTGACACACTTACTTTCTATGCCAGGGGACCTAAAGCACATAGAGTTCATGGAGCAGTCCCATAATTCAGAACAGACTCCACGCCATGAAAAACACAGAGTAAAAAAGAAACGATAGTCAGCAAACTGCTGTCTCTCAACTTAGATGAATCACCCATACACCATACTACAGAAAATAGCTCTGTCTGTTGGGAAACAGACACTCCTTCTATCCCATTTTTTTCAAAGAACAAAGCACAGCTTATTCTTTCCTTTTAGAAGAGGTTTTTCTTTTATTGTTTTCTCCCCTTCTCTTTATGTCCCTACACTCCACAAAGTGGAACATACAGGTTCAAGTTCCTCTTCTGACTGAAGGCAGCTTTGATTTTTTCCAGCAAGTGCCATAACCATGAAGCTACAGCACATTTTTCCACCACTTCGCTTTGCCACCGTTTCAAAAACTGAAAAGTCACAGGGATAATCAGGGAGAACAAGGAAGAGCATAAATGTAGCCTGTGACAAGGCTTCTTTGGACAACAAGCCCTCATCTGTAAAACTGTAAGTTTACCCAATATCTGGCCAATGTAGGCCTTGGGACTGCATACCCATGTAGACAGATCTACCCTGTCACTATTTCAGTGGAGCACTTTTTCTTTTCTGTACACTTCAAAAGCATAGTTAGTACATATTATTAAACTATGCAACCAAAGTCTACTAGCAAGGCCACAGTCCTAACAGATGGAGGCTGTAGTTTAATTCCCCATCATGCTGAGAAAAATCTAACAACTTTGTATTCTGACTTAGAGGAAGGTTCACTATCTACTCAGGCTTTATAGAAAAAGTGGGGCAGAGCCCCTTCTTTCTATATTCTCTTACAAAAGCCGCAGCAGTTAACAAACTTCACAAGGTTCTTAAATCAGCCTCTATTTCATGCATGGTCTGAAACTTCCAAACATAAGCCCCTCTGAAGAGTGAAATACAGTGAAGTTTAGTCTCTAGATTTTGCATGGACCAAACATGAAATAATTATCAAAATTACTGTGTCAATATTAACATTCACAGTACCTGAAATCTGAGACAGTAAAAAAGCAAAAGAATTAAAGTACAATGGAGAACCAACTATATGCTTACCTGGTAACCAGATAATCAGTAATGCCTTCAGACTTATAACTTTTGATTTCTGCACCCAAATTCCCTTCTGGGTTTTTATTAGACTTGCCACAGGACACTCCATGTAACATTCATTTGTTTATTCAAATGGATACAGAAAGGCAAATGTTATTCCTTTCTCAAACTGAAATGTTTTTTAAACTAAATTAGTGTATTAAGCCACTTTGAGGCAAGACAGACTCCTTATATTTATATTACGCTTCAGATTATACTTACAAAAAAAGATCTTAAAAGCACGGTGTCATTACTTCTAACATATAAAGCACTGAGTAAACAGCAAAACTAGAAGAATTTAACTGGAAGCTAGTCTCAAGTATTTGCTTGAAAAGTTTAAACAGAAGGACTGTTTATTAAATAACAGCTTTACTGGAAACAAATTTTCAGCATTGCTAAGCTATTATGATACCTTCCATTTGAGGATGGACATATAAATCACCTATATAACCTACATATTTAATGTTTGGAGAAATGTAGTTACATTTATCATTATGATATCTGAGTGCAAAGAAATTTGTAAAACAAGGAAAATTATCTGACAGGCCATCCGCACACACTCTGCTGTCCATGCTCCCAGAAATGTGTATGGTAGAGGTGTTAGCCTTTTCCCATATTCTGCCTGTTGGGTTCATGAATGCTGCTGTGGGAAAGTGAGTGCTGGGACACATCATGCTCTTTCCTTAGAAAATACTCATATTTAAGACAGGTATTTGATATTTCCCCGCCAGTTATAAGAAAGCCCAGCTCTGTGCCCTGGCACGTCAATGTTGTGCTCCTGGCAACCTCAGAATCCTTAAGTAGAAGAGTCAAATCGAACCACATTCACGGAATAGGAAATTATTTCTGCCAAGCTTATTAAAGCCATAGAAAACACAGAAAACAGTTAGAATCTTAAAATGCATTCTTTATTGATCCAGGTCTCAGAGAAAATGTGTTGCAACAGCTATCTGCTGGTTTGCAAAACAGAAGTTTTATATTACTGTCTGCATTTTCCATTATATACATGAATTTGTAGGCTTCAGATATGAATTTGTAGATAGGAAAGATTACTGTATTCTGGTCCTAAATGACACAATTGAAATATGCACAAATCACAACTCAAGCATCTCTAACTCAAGAAGTTTAGGTAAAATATAAGCAAATAAAATTATTATTAACTGAGTAGTGTCATAGCTTAGTAGGGGAAAAAAATTATATTACCAAAACCATTATTGTGCTATTATATCCAGAGAGATAAGGATAAGCAAAATATGCTTAAATTATAGAAGATTTTTTCACTTTTTTTTCTCCTAAAATGAAAATATGGTCCTACAGCCATTCTCATACAAAAAAGCATATAATGAGGACCATGATGGTTTCCTTTCTCTGCTTTGTTTAGTCAAAGGTACCTAGCTAGTCTTTGTAATTGCTGGCATTCGACAGCACATTCATTGATCAGAAATCATCTCCTGCTTACTCCTTTGATTTTAGTCTGAGGAAATTATGAGGCTTGATGGTATTCAAACTATATGGTCCCAGGTACACCAACATTAGGCACTCTTCACTTCTTTCAACCCCCAAACCAGAAGGAAGTAACCACTAAACCAAGCAAAACAGAATGAGAACCAAAACTGAAAAACAAAATTTCAAACCCAACCAAACAAAATACATGCAACAGCTGTCATTTTTCAGCTCTGTTAGGGAAACACACACTAAACACAGCACCATTACCTGGTAGACTATGTTATCTCATTTTTTCTAATGCTACAGCTTGAGCTCACTCTTCTCTTAGTTTTGTATTGAACTTCTTGGCCAAGGTCTGCTACACAGATTCATCTGCAGGAGCTGTTGGCCCATGGCATAAACCATGATATCAGTCCTAGAAGAAAAGTCAGCTTTGCTTGTATCTGTTAACAGATATCAAACAAACCTGGTCTCATTTTTGGTTTGTTGCAAACATCTTTCAATAAGCAAAGTCAGACAAAAGAATTCAACACTGAAAGATAAGTATCTCTGGCCCCTGGTGAAGAAACCAAATGGCTTAAGAGCTACTTGAGAAAAGCTGGTATGTGTGGAGAGAAAACGTTATATTCTGCAAATGAATGACAAAATTATCTATCACCACCACTTCCTAGGGTAGCTTTAAAGTCTGTATGAATGTTTGCTATTTTTCCAAAGGCAAAAGATACATGAAACATTAAAACATTTATGGAAATATTCAGTCTTGAAAATGCTTAATTTTTCTGTCATTTTGCATTATGTATACATAGGTTAAAAATATTTTATACTGTCAGTGACATCCCAGGACTGAACAGATGCGTAAGAGTTTGAAGACTGGGATCAGAGTCTAATTTTTTTTTTCCACCGGCAAGTAGATGGAGCCTGGGATTCAGCCCTTGCGGGCACGGCAAGGACTTCCTTGTGCCCAGGAAGTCGCTGGGACGTCGGGAGCAGTGTCGGGAGCAGTCTCAGCCAGGCGGGGCACGGCAGGACCTCACCCATTGCCGCCTCCTGCTCCTCCTCGTGTCAATGAATCACAGAATCATAGAACTGTTAGCGTTGAGAGGGCCCTCTGGAGATCATCTAGTTCAATCTCCCTGGCAAGACAGTGTCACCTAGAGCGGGTGGCCAGATGGGTTTCGAATGTCTCCAGAGAGGGAGACCCCACGACCTCCCTGGGCAGCCTGTTCAGTGCTCTGTCTCCTCAATGTGGAAAGGTTCTTCCTTACGCTGAGGTGAAACTTTCTGTATTTTCTGTTTCTTTCCTCGTTCTGTCACTGGTGCAAAGATCCTGGCACCATCCAACGGACACCTGCCTTTGAGATATTTATGTGTAAATGTGATCCCCTCTCAGTGCTCTCTAGACTGAACAGGCCCAGCTGCTGCAGTCTCTCCTCATAAAAGAGATGCTCCAGACCCCAAATGATCTCTGTGGCCCTCAGCTGGACCCTCTCCAGTAGCTCTTTGTCTCTCTAGTACTGAGGAGCCCAGAGCTCAACACAGCACTCCAGACGTCGCCTCACTAGGGCTGAGTAGAGGGGCAGGACCACCTACTGGCCATACTCTTCCCGATGTACCCAGGTTACCACTGCCCTCCTGGCCTCAAGGGCACACTCAGATTATAGCCCGAGATGTCCTCTTTTCCCTTCCTTCGGGAGGCTCCGCGTTTGCATGCGTCTGTACCCGAAGGCGAGAGGCGGCACCAGCACCACCTTGGCCCCGACCCCCGCTCCCTCCGGGGCTGACTCACGGCCGGGCCGGGCCGGGCCGGGCCGGG
>VXAC01002818.1:498367-560525 GCA_013399225.1 Rhipidura dahli | reverse complement strand
GGCCGGCGGGGATTGGCTACCGCGCGGCCTTTGTTCAGCTGCAGCCACTGCCGCAGGGTAGCGGAAGTTTGAGCGCCGCGGAGCGCGCGAGCGAGGAGTCCTCCGTGGGAGCTGCCTCACAGCTGGACCCGCCCCGCCATGAACCTGGAGAATAAAGTGAAGAAGGTAAGGGGGGCTGCCCGCCGGGTTCTCTGCCGCGCCCGCCGGTGTCCGCTCTCAGGAGAGCTGCGGACCCGCCTCGTCGCTGCAGCCCCCGCGGGGACTGCCCTGGGGTCTCCCCCCGGTTGCTGGGATCAGCCCTTCCCGGCGCCCCGCTCCTCCCGCCCGGACCCCGTCGCAGAGGTGGGAGGCAGGAGAGTTGCCGGCCGGGGACCTCCCGCTGCCCCGGTGCGCAGACAGCTGGGCTGCCTCGCTGCTCCCGAGCGTAGGTAGTCGCCGCAGTCGGTGCCTCAGGTGGGGACATACCGCTGTTCTGTCATACAAGTAAACCGTGTCCGGTCCCCCCAGTAACCCCCTGAGATCTGACAGTTGTTTTCATGTATATACCCTGTGTATGTAGGTATGAAACTTAAATTACAAGCAGCCAAGACTGCGTTTGTCGCTACGTTAGTGATTCTTTTCTGACCTATGATGTGACTGACTCCTTATAAGTGTGTTGTCAGCGTTCCTATGCATTACCCCCTTGAGCAAGAAACCTGGGTTTGGTTTTTGGCATGTTGACTATTTAGTTGCATCAAACTGGCAAGAAACAAAAGGTAAGTAACAGAAAGCAATAGGTAATCCAATGGTATTGAATCACTTTCTAAAACTCACCATTTAAAACTTGCTATGTAAAACTGATTTCATGTAGGATACTCATGCCTCTGCTTCTAGTTGTTTCACAAATTAAATGTAGTGCTAAAGCACTGATTTTTTTAAATTAAAAGCTTAATTGTAGTATCTGTTTTGATACTATATGATAATGGGAAAAGGAGCTTTTTATGTGAACATGAGTTAAATCTGTACATAACCGTCACTGATATATGAAAACTAGTCTTTTGAAATACATGTTGTATGAGGGTGTGTGGGGTTTATCCCTGACTTGTTTTACTTAAAGGTAAAGACTTGTTTTAAAATACATACATGCACTTTTGTATACCCTTGTGCTTTTCCAGCTTGCAGGCCAGAAACTGACTCGGGAATGGAAGTAGTTGTGTAGTGTGGAAGGCTGCCTGTTAAGGCTGAATTCTAGCAATGGTTAGCCTTGAGTTACAGCTTGCTTCAAGTGATGTCTCCACGTGATAGTGTCACTGGGTGAGGATCCTGCTTTGGAGGAACTGCCTACCTCAACCCCCAGTCGTTAGGCCATCAGTGTATAGATGGGTGTAGCTAAGTACTATTGCTGTCTTTAGAAGCTAGTTGTGTGCACAGGGTTGTTCCCCTTGTGTCACTCTTTGTATGTAATGAAAATCAGCTTCTTGAATAGATTTGCTTAGGTTTTCTAAGCACAGTTTAAAACTTAATGGCATCACAGAACTTGTTTGATGGAAGTTTTTTGAACTCCAGGAGGTGAGAGACATGTATTTGTGGAAGATAGAGCAGTCTAATTCAGGATTTATTCATCTAAAGAGAAAATAAATGTGGGGTGTGAAATGACTGATGAAATTCTGCTGATAATGGAGTCTTGGTTTGAGGGAACTTGTAGTTGCTGAACATCTGCTTTAAATTGCACTGTAATTATTGGGTAGTTGTGTGTGTTTTAAATTTATTTAACTATTTTTGTCATGCTTTTCTTTGCTCATCTTTTACTTTTCTTATTTATCAACTTGGAAGATTCCTGAAGACTTTTCTGAACCTGTTCAGATAGACACAGAAGCTAGAGCCACAAAAGAAACCAGCAAAACTCTGCTTATTGAAAGTAGTTTGTATTTCTGTTCTGCTCTGCTTTAATATTAATATGCAGAGATGTCTATGATTTGAAAAACTTCAAATTTTCTCTGTTTCTCTTATATGTATATACAGAAAACTATTTCTGTTGTTGAGCTGTCTCCCTTGCCTTGCTCACATCTTCTCCTCATGTTTTTTCTCTTTGTAACTTGGGTGAAGCTCATTTTCCAAGAGAACAGAAGAGGATCTGTGAAAGTTCCTACAGGAAGAAATGGGAAGCTTTGCTAGGTACCAGTGAGTTTGGTACAAAATTCTTCTTTTTTTGCTACCAAAATTTATTTAACTAAAACTTATTCGATTTTGTATGCTCATTAGAATAACAGTTCATGTCAACTTTGGAAAAACTGTGTGTCTTCATTTTCTGTCCTTTAATTCTGATTCTCAACCTGTTTGTTTTATTATCTTTTTGCTTCTCTCTTTTTTGCCCACTTCCTCCTTTCTTGAAGGGTGGAAGAACATTCTGAGAAATTTCCAGTCAAGTTTATCAAAACCAGTAAACTACTTGGCTTTTAGAAGAAACTTCTCCTGAGGTGGAACTGTCTGTGTCAGATTTTTAGTCCGTCAGCAGCAATGGGTTTGCTTTACCACAAGTTGTAGTTCTCACCTGTCTTTGTCTTGCACCCTGGAGCAAAATAGTTTGAGTCTTCTTACAAAATGTACTTAGTACTTCATGTAACTTTCTATTTTGTAGTGACTTGTATGTATTTATTGCCCGGCAAATAACCTTGTAAATGTTACAGACTGCTTAGTGGCTAACCTGCCTGTTGGGTAGGAAGTTCCTAGAATACTGGGGTGAAGAAAGCAGGAATTGTCACATTGTCCCCAGATAAGTAATTCCATGGCTTTTTTCAACTCTTAACTCTGAGTTTAGATGTTGGCTGTTTTGTAGCCCTGGTGTTCAGCAGAGCAGAAGGAAATGAATGCCTTTTGGAGCACTATGCAGTGTGGAGGCTCAGACACTCAGATGGCACTTTAGAAAAGGTTCTTCCCCTGCCCACAACTGCCAGTTTATAACTGTACAGGGCAATATATTGGGGTGTTTTCTGTTTCTGGAAAACTTGATAGATGAAGCTTCCAAGGTAACATTCCTAAGATTTCTTTTAAGTGTCAGTAATCTGCGAGTCCACTCTTCAGTTTTGAGTCTTTTTGGAAAGCTGCTACATACAGCAGATACACATTTATGTCTACATGTCTAGATTTGTATGAAGAAAAAAAGCACTCAGAGAAAGTCTGTTTTCATTGTTGCTACCAGGTTTGGT
Source organism: Rhipidura dahli (assembly GCA_013399225.1). Lineage (NCBI taxonomy): Eukaryota > Metazoa > Chordata > Aves > Passeriformes > Rhipiduridae > Rhipidura > Rhipidura dahli. Next base: position 557,340 of record VXAC01002818.1, on the reverse strand, counting down.
GGGGTTTTTTCCTCCAAATGTAACAGTTCTAGCACAGTTTGTCTGACTGGAATTGCTTCCTTCCAGTAGAAGACCACTAGGAGTCCAACAATGTACCTTTCTTCAGCAAGAAGAACTGCTGCCCCACCTGTGACAATTTCTAACCCATCCTTTTAGCAGTGGATACCTTATATATTTGCTGCCTTGTGACAGGAAAGCAGCAGTCATGTTTAATGTCTGCCCTTAAGGAATCTTAAGGGCACAATTTCTTTGGCTCTGACTTTTAATTTAACTTCTATTTGGTTTCTTTCATGTCTTGTAAAACTTATCCTGCTGTCTTTAACAAGTGGCCAAAGCAACCAGTGCTATGTAATAGCTAAATGTCTCGCTTGGGAACTTTCTGCACTGAGCAATATATATGCAGAGCATATGCAAATATGTGAAATAAAATGTAAGTTTTTTGTAGTCAGTTCACAATCCTTTTTAGACATATTAAATGACTGGCAAACATCTAGGCAGTGAATAGTGTCTTTTTGGCTGCCTTGTGAATACTAAGCCTGAGACCTTCATGGTCTGTTAAAATTTTCCTTTCAAGGGGGTGGGGAGTTTGAGGACAGCTGTACAGTTTTCTCCTTTTTTTCCTCAGAAGAGATTGGATTTGCTCTTGCATTTGAGAATTATGAAGATAGTGTTGTGTATAAAAAGATTGTACAACAGAGCTGAAGGCTAATAACAGCATCTCCAGCTTGAAAAGTACTTGTGAAAAAAACAGACCACTGTTTCTCCCAAATACAATACATGCTGTGTTCTCAAACCTTGCTTTGAGGCTATAGGGAAAATGAAGATTTAATGTTTTGTGTTGAGGACTCTAGCAGAACTTTGTTCTAACAGTCTGGATTCCTGCCCTGTCTGCCACCTTTGTGAACTTGGTAAAATGAATCAGGAGGTCACGGTCCTGCTTTTCAGCCCTGATGGCAGCGTGGTCTCATGCTTCACTAGAAAAAATAAAAATCTGGCAGTGAGTCTGTTCCCTATAAACTTTCACAGTATAATACTGGCTTTATAAAAAAAATTGAATTGTGATGAAGAAGGAGCAGGGCAGTTTGGGGGGAAGAGGTGCAACTTCTCTAATGTGGAATTTGTGTGTGATTATTTTTCTATGGTGTGAGAATTTGTTTGTTCTGTTACAGTTGGAAAACCAAACACAGGGTGCTTTAGACGTTGCTAAGTCAACAACTGTAATGATCTTTGATAGCTGAACGGTGAATAAAGTATGTATAGAAGCAAAGTCAACTTTTCTGTGTTTTGCAAAGCATGATTTAGTAATGTCTGCTGGGCTGCACTTCCTGTTGAGCTCACTGTTTTGGTGTTACTGCTATGGAAACCCATTATAGCAGATCTTTTTTGCTGTTTCATATGTATAGTAAGATCAAAGAAATGTACTTTTATCCAGGGGTGAGTTTTGCCTGCAAGTAGAAGAATGAAAACATTTGTGAATGAGAGGAACTACTTCAGTTTTGTTCACATGGAAACTAAGTAACTGCTTCCTGCGTGTGCTGTGGGGTTTGAGGGTTTTTCCCTCATCAAAGTTTTTAAAAAAAATTAAATTTTGTGAATAATTTTTGGAACACCTGTCTGAATCCACATCTCTATTTATTTTTTGTTCAGTATCCCTGGATAGCAGCTTGGCAAATATGGCAAGGCTGAATTAAACTTTTTGACTTTTACTTTTTTTTTTCCTATGGCAGAAATACTCTCCAGGTGTCTGAATATAAAACACCACTAAATGCTTGAATAGCAAGTCAAGGAACTCTTTGAGTGGAGGACTGCATGACTTTTAAGTTCACATGAAACTTTCTTGCATAGGGTATAATTGCAAGCCAAGTATTTTACAGCAAGGGGGAAAATTAACTTACTTTGAGTTACAGTACTCTGTCATAAAAGTAACAAAGATCTGCTTCTGCAGTTGTTCCTGGAGAAAAAGACAGAAAAGTTTCTGTTTCCGTCTAAGTAATAGTAATGGTGAGTAGCAATTGTCAATGAAATTTTATTGATAAATGTTGCTTAAAATTACTTTTTTTCCTTCAGGAAAGTGTACTGAACATGTAATGCAAATTACTATCTTCCTAGCAGATACAAAGTTTACAGTTATAAGTGTGTAGATGTAAATATCTGTAATGTAGTGTATTTTAAAGTTGTGTTTTAAATAGATACTCATGTTTCATTTATGTATAACTAATACTTATGAGTATGGGATATATATACATATATGCATGGATTTTTATAGGGGTGTGTATGTACAAACCCCCTAATACATAGTTTTTGCTGATGACCAAAGTTGGGGGGGTTATTTTAGGTCCTGGAGACCTTCAGGAAGAGTAGGGCTGTTAAGATGAAAGTATGTCACACCTGTTACGTAGAGTCTTCAACTTGGTCAAATGAACAGGTCAAGGGAGTAAGGAGGCTTCTGTCCTGACATTTCCAGAATACACCAGATCTAACTGTACTCCAGTACTACTACAAAACTCTGGTTTTGTTTGGTTTCGGTTTTTTGTTTGGTTTTGTTTCTAAAGTCTGCCTAACTCTTTTTGCCTTGTTTTCAGTCTGAGGTTGTCTAGCTACACCTTTTAAAAGCAGGAAAAAAGGAACACTTTCCTGCAGTACTAAAGCTCCTAAAAAATGAATACGTAGGTTTCCAGGCCTGCTTCCGAAAACCTAATGTTAGAGGATTCAACTGGGTAAGAGTGCTGATGTCAAAACAAAATACATGGAGTACTGTAAAAATGCCTCTGCAGTACTGGATGATGGATAGTGTTGTTTTAGAGATTTAGAGGTAGTGTTATAGTATGTGTCAGCTGCATTCAAACTTAGCTAGTCTAGTGCTGGACTTTGTGAATAAACAACATTTGTTTTCTATCCAGCTGAGCTAGTTCTAATAGCTGTTAGCCTTTTGAAGGTACACTATGTAGCAGAGTTCTTAAATATTTAAATTCTGAGCTATTTGATATTTAGTAGAAGATATCATAATAAAATAAATTCCCGGGACTTGCGTACTATCAGGCTACTGCAGCTCTTTGATTTATTCCTCTGCCTGTCCTGCACAAATTATTTTTCAAATATTTTTCTAGGATGCAATCACTTTTTGGTGTCCTTCTTCTGTGCAAAATGGACTTCTGTACCCAGGCTTCTTAATTCTAGTCAACTTTTCCCTAAATCAAAAAGCATATTAAAAAAACCCATGTCACATTTGCAATCAATGTTAATAGACATGTTAAAAACAGATACAGAGTGGTTCATGGGATGCTGTTCTGTGTTATAGATCTGAATTTTTTTTTCCTTCTCCTACAGTGTCTGTCAAAGTCTTACAAGAGCATTGTCCTGATATGCATATGTCTTTTGTAGTGGTTTGTTCTTTTTTCATTATGGAATCTTAAGAAGTATCATCACTCTTCTCTTTTTAAAGTTTAAATGCTATAACCTATTTTAATTTTCAGTTTGTTGTGTTTCTCTGCTAGAGTGATACAAGATCAGGACTTAGCAACAGAGCATGTACAGCAATGAGATTTCTCATGGGTTTTTGAGGTTTTTTGTTTGTTCTTGCTTTACCTTCCCTTCTTTGAAAGTGCCTAAAGCACATTAAGATGTACTAAAAATCTGTTGTGCTATACTGTTGCTCTCCCACTCAAACATCCAAATAGATCAATAGTTAGGTAATCTTCAAACCAGAACATTGCTAGGATTTTATGGTAAATCCCAGCATAGCTTTAGCATGGATCACTTCAGTTCTGTGCTTGGAGCACTGAAGAGCACAGGAGAAAGAACTGCAAAAAGGATATTGAAGAGGATTTAGTTCTAATCTGAGGCTCACTGTTAATGGTTGCAGTCCATTAATAGCGTTCTCACTGTATAGCCACATGCTTTCAAATTCTGGAGGGATCTGTAACGCTGGAGGGGTTTTTGGTCGTTTGCAGAGGCTAAGTACCAGTGTGGTGTCTTACTGTCTGTTGCATGGTGAAGGTCACCTGTCTGGTGGTACAGGAGTCCTCTTGGGGTGTGGAAGGAAAAGCAGCTGAGGCCTGAGTTAATTCTGGTCTCCTGGTGGCACTGAGGAGATATGAAATGTTTAATAAACTTAAGAATAATATTACCCTTCTGATAAACCAGCTTTAAACTATTTCATAGGAACTGCTGTTTCTCTTACATATCTAAACAGGTTCTTAGACTCTTGAATACGATCATTTGGGTTTTTAAGATGACAGTAAATTTCTATGCAAGAGTCCTTACTGTAAAGCCAGCCAGCTTTTGTCACTGGATTCCAGTCTGAACTGAAATGGGGGGAGTCTTTCACCAGTTGTCACTTGGCTGTAACCATCTAAAGTTTTTTGCCCTTGAGTACCATGTAATCTTGAAAGCAGCATGCAACAGATGATCTCAGTCATAGTTTTATCATCTTCTGTGCTCAGGCTCTTTACATCTGTATTGCGTATTTTAGTAATACCAGATGGGTTTGGTTAGCTTCTGCTCTAAAATGAAAATTAATGGTGGGAAACAGACAGGCACCTTCTTCTGGCAGTATTTCAGCTGACCTATCTGTGCCATTTCTCCCGTAACTCCATTTTTGGGGAAAATGGGTTCCCTCCTGTTCTCAGGCATGCATTACCCCTACAGTGCTCAGCCTGCTCTGTATCGTGAGTGCTTCAGAATGGAGCTGGCCAGAAGACATGGGGATAGCAGTAAAAAAGCACCACACTGCAATTTTTTCTGAATTCTTTCTGAATTTCCTAAACTACAGCAGAATTGGCTGCTGAAGGAGAAAGTGAATTCTGAGGCTCATGCTTCCTTAACAGCTGAAGGATGTCCTGTTACAGGACTCTGGAGAAATATGTGTAATGCACTGATTTTTAGATAACAATAGCCCACAGTGCTTTTGAGTTTGGCTATTTTATATCTTAAATTTGGCAAGCAGACACATAGTTTCTCTGTCAGAACAAAGGTTGAGGCTGTGTGTGCATCTAGAATCACATCTAATTTGGTTTTCAGTGTGCCTCTCAGTCTTCAGCTAAACCTTTTCCATAAGGTCACCAGACATCCCTTCTTTCTGCTTCACAGCAAACTGAAAAACCAGTTTCAAAAGAAGTCTCATTTGCTAATTCAATTTATTTGTCTCCAGCTGCACCATCGTTTACATAATGATGTGCTCATTATTTCTGGGGAGAGATTGTAGAATCCTGTATTTCTGAAGAAATCTGCACTGACACTGCTGCCTGTGAAAGTGCAAGTAGACTGGCTGGTTGTTGTCCCTGTGATCTGGAGAGAGAATATGTTCTGGGTGGAGCATTTAGATAGCACATATTTCCTCTCCTTAATTTGTTTCTGAAGAGGGTTTTTTAGCTGAAAAAAAAAACAACTTAAATGTTAGGAGGCTTGGAAATTATAGCTAAAACAGATTTTGCAGTCTTTTAATATTTCTTACTTGAATTTCAGATTGTTTTGGGAATTCTTGAAATGTCAAGGTTATTTCTCTCAACTACAAAACAGTATTCTCTAAACAAGTGATCCTATGTTTCTAAATCTTGTAATTACAATACTAGTGAGTTTATCCTTATTTCTCTTTCTTCTCATTCCACTCTTTTTGAAGGAAGGGAGAGCCTGAGCATAAAGAAATAATGCCAGTTTGTAACTGAAGTAGCAACAAGAGAGAATGGGTTAATGTTGTCTTTTTTTGGGGGGGTGGGGGAGAGATGGGGTTTTTTGGGGGTGTGTTTGGTTTAGGGCAGTGCAAGCATATTTTAACAGCTTTCTAGAGAGGATGACNAAAAAGGGCAGTTGTTTTGTGTTGCTTTAGCTTCCTTTTTACCTTTAGAAAACATCCTGGCCAACATCTTGTTCTCTTTGAGTGTGAATTGGGAAGAGTGCTCAGGTTTTTTTGTGACACGCTGTGTGTGCATGCATATGGCGGATCTCTGGATTCCAGATAAGACTCCTATAAATGGCCATCTTCAGTGGAGATGAACTTGTATTAACCAGTTAGTATATCAAAAGTGTGGCTGATGAAGAACCTAATGTTTAAAGTTATGTTTAGTTTACATACCTACTGGTAGGCTTCAGGTTAGCACCTGTAACATGTGAACTTGAGCCCCTAGGTTGATGAAGATTGTCACCAAAATCCCAGCCAGCTTGTATTTCATCATCCAGATATGGAAGAAATAGTGTTATGTCCTAGCTGCCAGCATACATCTTCTGTCTAAATAGATCACAATCTTCAGGAAAGTTTTCCTCAGGGATGTCTGATGACTGTCGAGGCAGTGATCCTTTAAATTATAAAATAACGGGAACTATGGCATTTGCTGCATTTTACCATGTGTTCTGTATTAAACAAGTGGTTTGTGAATAATCTGTTCTTTATTTTGGACGGAAACAAGTTGCAAGTTGACCTGGTTTATATCCTTGTACAAACAACAATAGTAGTATGATTTTGCTAAGTAAATGGCAAACTTAATAATAAAACTGTGTCACCATATCTAATTAACTTTGTCATTGTGTTGTTGCTGCCAGAACTAAAATTAGTACCAGAACTTGTCAGTTCTAGCTCTTTTTTTCCATACATGGTAAAAGCTCACCTGCAGGTGAGCTGCTGCTTCTGCCTGCAGTTAGTTGAAAGTGCTGCTTGTGCTGCTTGGGGCTGTGGGGATGGGTTCCTCTTTGCATGTTGGGTATGAGCCTGCATACCCAACTGTGGCCACATTTCTATGGTCCTTCATGTGTCTGATCTGACAGCAGTGTTTCTCAAAGGTTTACATCACTGGAGTGAGACATTTTAAATGTACTGTGTTATATGAATGCATAAGTTACCATGCTTCATATTTGTTTATCACCTCAAACTTCAAGTGGCTGTTACTTGGTTAAATTTGCTGATGTGTTGATATGTTGTGTGAATACCTGGCCTTTACTCTGCATTGTTTTTTGGTCTCTCATATTTATTCTGCATTATGAATTGGTCATTCATACTTTTGAAACCCCTTGCATATCACTTCTAGTCATTGCTTTTGCTAACTGTGCTGTTTCTCTTTCCCCTCAGAAATGGTATGAGTCCAGCTGAAATGTAATTGTAAAGGGTATATGTTATCCTTAGTCACTATCAGAGTAGCCTCAAATATATTTAGAAATATTAGACAAATCACTTAGTTGTTTCCCTTATTCCAGGTTAGTGCATATAAATGTGGGGTCTGTTTTTTTCTTGACTTCCTGTGTTTTGTGTAGTCCTGAACTGTAAATAACTGTGTCCAGACAGCTGGATTAAATGTCCTTTGACTTGAGGTCTTCTGGCCTCACTTACTGTGGTTTCACAGCCTTAGACCCAAGGAAATGTTGCAAAGAATCTGCTACTTCTCTCATGTGAAGTTTGTAGAGCAAGCTGGGCTGGGGAGACAAGTTGCCAGCAAAATACTTATTTTTGTCTAAGGCTAACTTTGCCTGCTTAGCTCAACCCTGTGTACAGGCTTGTGTGAACACTGGTACTTATATGGATACAATAGGAAGGTGCGTAGACCCCAAAATGCTGTCCTTATGTCAGCTTAGTCAAATGCTTAATTTTTTGCTTTAGCTACTGATTGCAGATTATAAAGGCAGCAGTAAGATCATTCATGCAGCATAATTCTTGAAGCTGACTAGTTATCTTGCTCTGTACACAGATGGGCTTGGGCCATGAGGAAGGATTTGGTGCCCCCTGCTTAAAATGCAAGGATAAGTGTGAAGGATTTGAGCTTCATTACTGGAGGTAAGTGACATCAGATGTATCCTAAGCTGTGACTGAGCACTGCAGACCTTGACACATGTATGCAAATGTCTGAGTAATCACTTGAGTTCTCTCTCTCTATTAACTATTGAGATGCTTTAAAAAGCCTGACACAGTTCAGGGCCAGAACCTCTCAGCTGCATAACAGCAGAATTTTAAATAGTGCATGAGTCAATAGTGTTTATCCATAGTTAGATGAGAAATTTTATTTCTACTTGAAAGCTCTTTTGTTCACTTGTCACTGTGATAGATGGGGAAATCACAAGTGGGGGAGAAAAAAGTCCAGTTAACTTTCTCTTTATTTTTTCTTTTTTTTTTTACTTTTTCTTGGTTCCCAATGTGACACCTTATAATTGCTAGTTTATTCTTTAGCATGAAAGTATTTGGAATAAAAAGAAGTAAAATGGCTAAAGTGGTTTAGTCACATCATAGTATGGTTGCAAAGTTAAAATGTGCATGCTTCTGTGTGTGTATTTGGGGATTTTCGCCTGTTTTTCTTTATCCGTGTTGCACTATCATCTTGTGGTCAGGGCTCATTGGTTCATTATGCCAGGTCCTGAATACATAGCTCATCAGAACATTGTCTCTCCTAGAAAGTAAGAGCTTGCAGGCAGCATGGATTAAAGAGCAAGTAACGAAAAATATGTAAAAGCAGTGGCTATTTAGCTAAGATTTAATTTGGAAATTGAGTCCATATAGGAGAGACCAGAGGAATAAGGTGGCTGGAAGTAGTCTGAGAAGCTTCATCTGAGTGTCAGACAATTGTGGCACATACCTCTGAAACAGTCAAAAAGTTAACAATTGAGACAATTCAAGAATGGGTTAGAAAAAGCTGTTTTTCAAGCAGAGCTGCTGCTGGGGACAGTAAGGGTGTGAATGTGAAGTCTTAATTCAGTTTTCTGTAGATAGTTTTCAAAGGAAAAAATATATTAATACTTTTGCATGATGCATATATTTTAGTAGTCCACCACTTAAATGGGAAGTGATGCATCCCAAATATCTGTTTATTTAGTCATTAGCCTTCAAATTGAAACTGTTTTAAGTAGGAACAAACTGTAGCACAAGTGTACAGAATATTGTCTTTATAACATGAATAATCAAAATCAGTTCAAGTTTACCCACTTATTTCAGTGCTACTCCTCTGTAAAAGACAAGTGTTGAAGTAAAAATTGTAATTAGAGAAACCGTTACACGTTGGGAGAATGACTGGGGGTAGGGATTGACCCCGGTCAGCAGCCAAACACCCACACAGCTGCTTACTCCCTGTCCTGAACGTCAGGATGGGACACAAAAAAGGAAGAAAGTGAGGAAACTCGTGGGTTGAAATAGTCAGTTTAATAGGTGAAGTGGTGGGTGAGCAAAGGGGATCACTGGCAATCTCCCACCAGCACACTGATGTCCAGCCACCCTCCAAGCAGTAACTACTCTGCAAGTCAGAAACCCTGACTTCTTCATGCTCTGCTTCTGTTGTATTGCTGATCATGACATTATATAGCATTTAAACCTCATTGACCAATTTGAAGCAGCTGTGCCCATTCCCAGCTTCTTTACTTGCCAAGGTGGGGGCAGAGTTAAAAAACGGGGAAGCCTTGACTTTGTACCAGAAGCTCCCAGAAAATGCAAGTCCTGTCGAGGCTGAAGTCCTGCCTGTGCCTGCAGCTCCGTAAGGCATTATGAAGACGGTGACCTCCATGAGAGCCAGATGTAGCCCCTAAAGTGAGGCAGCAGCGGCCGCATGGGCCGGGCGTGGTTCTGCTGCGGGCTGTGCAAGGCTGACACTGCCCTCTCCTGGGGACAGCCGAGAGGCTTCAGCGCGTCGCACAGCTCTTGGTCCGATACATGAAAGCAGTGTTCCTCAAAGAGCCAACGTGATTTCTTTTTGTATTTCCATACAAAAGACCCTCATTTCTTCCTCGGCGGTGTCAAGTTGTAAAGTGCACAAAAAATCCAAGTATACCTATCTAGTAGCAGGGAGCTGGTACACCCTTCTTCTCTATACTGCGAATATTTGGAATTTATCTCTTTTGGGGTGGCATGTGCTATTTTAAGAAGTTTGTGCTTTAAATCTTGACACACCATGTGGACAGGTTTTTTAGCTGCAGAATTGTAAATTGAGGCTAGCATAGAAATGGTGGTAAAGCAAGACTTTAGTAAAATTTATCCCTAAATTTTGAAATTCTAATAGCCTCAGTGTTGCGAGCTGAACACTAAATGAATAAAATGAGAGATGTGGTCTACAATGGTAGGTGAATGGTTAACAGTTACCTGGTTTGTCTTAATATCTTAATAGCTTTTGCTTTTAAAATTGTCCTTAGAATCATGCCTCTGTCCAAGTACAACAACAGCAGAACTTGGGGAAGATCTTTTTAATTCAGGCGTTGGATTTGTTTCAGACTGCAAAACAACCCCCACACACATCCAGTGGCTCAGGCTGGGTGTAAGAGACTGCTACTCAGTTACATACTGCTCTTTGGGAATATATTTTCCACTAGAGGGAACTATGGGACAGGAGTCAGAAGCTGCTGAAAGCCGGAGGGAAGGTTCTGATTTATCTTGGTTGCATATATACCAGAAATTGGTAACTGTCTCCAGTGTGACTTGCCAAGATGTTAAAAAAACTTCAGAAAATAAGAATCTTAAGCTTGAGAGTTATCTTTTTCAGCATCTGGCTTCTCTGCACAGATACAATATGTGGAAGGCAGAGAGAGCCTTAAGCAGGCTTTTAAGATTTTTCTCATGCTACAGCTGACAGGGAGGTACTGACATGCAGTTCAAAGCAGTTGCAATTACTACAGTTGCATTAATAGCAGTAAAACATAACAGAAAGAATCATAGAATTATAGACTTGGATGAAGAGGCCAAGTGCCTTCTCAGTAAGTTCACTGATGACATGAAGCTTGGAGGAGCAGCCAATACACCAGAGTACTGTGCAGCCCTTCCAAGGGATAGGGGCAGGTTGGAGAGATGGGCAGAGAAGAACCATCTGAAATTCAACAACGGCAAATGCAGGGTCCTGCACCTGAGTAAAAATAACCCCATGCACCAGCACAGGCTGACCTTCTGGAAAGCAGCCCTGTGGAGAAGGACCTGAGGGGCCTCGGGACAGCAACCTGTCCCTGAGCCAGCAGTGTGTCCTGGGGGCCAGGAAGACCCGTGGTATCCTGGGGTGCATTCTGCATGTGGAGTGCTGTGTCCCATTCTGGGCTCCTCAGTGCAAGAGAGACATGAGCATGAAGGAGTGGGTTCAGTGGAGGGCAGCAAAGCTGATTAAGGGACTGGATCCTCTCTTATGAGGAAAGACTGAGGGAGCTGGACCTGTTCAGCCTTGAGAAGAGACAGCTGAGAGGGGACCTCATCCATGTCTATCAGTATATGAAGAGAGGGTGCCAAGGGGATGGAGCCCAAACTCTGTTGAGTGGTGCCAAGCAGTAGGAGAAGAGGCAATGGGCAGAACCTGATGTACAGGAGGTTCCACCTGAATGTGAGGAAGAGCTGCTTTACTGTGCAGGTGTCTGAGCACTGGAACGGATTGCCCAGAGAGGCTGTGGGGTCTCGCTCACTGGAGATACTCAACAATCCTCTGGACACAATCCTGTGGCATGTGCTCTAGGTTGGACCAGATGACCCATTGTGGGGTGACCCACTTTCAGCCTTACTCTTCTGGGATTCTGTAATGGAAGAGGTTAGCCTTTGTGCATGGAGGACACAAGCCTCAGGACTTGCCAGGTATTTGTTGAGGATTTCTCTATGCTTGCAGCTGCTGCCTCCTGTCACTAGGAGCCAGCATGGGAAGGATCATGATCTATCTTATTTTTTCCCTGCATACGCCAAAATGTAGAATATCAGGAGGATGGTTAACTCTTGATTTTGGGGAAGGAACTGGAAGTCTTTGATCCTTGCTGTCAGCAGACATTCAGGACACAGGAGTTCATCACTTGAGAGGATGGAATCTCTATACCTTTTTTCTTGTTCTTTCTAACTAGTCAAGACCTGCTAGCAAGGCACTATCTAACAGATATGTCTTTTACAGCGATACCCAGTTTTTCATTCCACAGATTTTGAAGTTTCCTCCCTATCTTCTATTCTTTGAATGGGAAAAGCTTTTCAAATTGCTGAGATGTGTGTGGAGGAGTATTGCTTTGCTTTGATGAGGCCCTGAGAGCTGTGAAGACATAAGCAGGAGTCCCTAACACCTCCTTCAGTAGGGATCTCGCTGAATGTCCTCAAGTGAAGGACTTGTTCAACATGTTTTCAACAATGCAGATGGAGAGAACAGGAAATTTTCCCTGTTTGTCCACTTGACAGAGTCAAAGGAGATAAAATTGTCTAAGCATATATGTTTTTATATATTTATATATCTGTGAGTGTTTACAACAGCAGTTGTTTTTTCTTGCACATGTGAGGTGTTCATTTTTACATCTGATAAAAATACAGCAGTTATCAGACAAACTTGCAAAATATAAATTTGAGGTAGTGGAATGGAGTCACTTCACTGAGATAGCTGTATAACAGTCAAAGAAATGACCAGCTGTTCTATTCTAAAGTGAAGTAATTGTCCGTATACCTTCTGCAGAGGACACAGTGAGTGACTAATGAGCTGGATTGTGCGGTGGCAACTTGAGTGAAAGAAATTAGACTAAATTGTAAACAGTACTATTCAGGGAGAGTTATGTGTGTAAGTGTCAATTGGATATCTTTTTAGTACTGGAAATTACTCAAGAGGATAGACTATAAATTAGAGCAGGATAGTTTTTTGGCTGTCAGCAGCTGTATGGACATCTTTATATGGCTGAGATCCAGGGGGAGTGTTGGGGAGCATGGGAAATTACAACAACCTAGGGGCTTTTCCTTTGATTTACTGAGATCTACTGACATCAGTTGTGACTCAGCATTCTCAATGTTCTTTCTGTAATGTTTTGTCCTTTATTCAGAGGCATACTGGTACACAAGTTCTAGTGCCAGGGCCACTATTACACTTGTAACATAGCCCCTGCAACAGCTTCTTGCAAACTGTTGGCAAAGAATCATTCACTTCACTTTGAAAGAGCAAGGAGATTAGACTGAAATGCACACAGTCAAATTCTTAATTTCGGTGGATGCAGGTGTGTGGAAGATTAGTGAGTACCTCATTATTTTCAATGCAAGTATAAAGTACAGTAGTTTTATGCCAGTTTTCACAGTGAGTCCCAGAAAGGTCCTAAGGACAAATTGTGTGTTTTCACTTCTTTGCAACAACCTATTTATGACAGAAGCAAAGAAAAATCTCACAAATACTGCAGTCAGTGAAACATATTAAGCCTTCAAGGTGGGACTGAGAAAGATGACAGCAGCTGAGTCAGGGTGTTCATCTAAGTGAAAGTAGAAACAGGATCTGTAAGCTATTCTGTATTCTGAAATAATACTGTTAGATAAAAGATATGCAATTTCATAACCTAATGTGAGCAAAAATTAAGTGGTTTTTCCAGCACATGTCAAAGTCTCAGGACAAATTACACTATAGCTTGTGGAGGGTGGTCTGGTCTCTGCATGCTCGCAATGCTGCTTCACTGTAGTTGGATGCTGTAGAGTGGGAGAGAGCACAGCCTTGTCACATGGCAGTTGTGACCACACAGGCAATACAGCAGTATGAACTGCTCTTACTGAGGTCTGTCTTGCAAGCAGAGCAGTTCTGGACAGCATGATCGTACTTCACGTGTGTAATTCTGTGCAATGTACCTGAGAACGCCTGGTCGTTCACCAGTGTTATTAAATCACATCCTGTCAAGAAACAAGACTGAAACTGGGGGTTACTACTGCTAAAGATTCAAGTTGTAAGAGTAAATAAAATGTTTGGTGTCGTTCAGATGGACAAACTGCTTCAATTCCAAATTCCAGTAGCATGTATACTGTGAGGCATGAACCTGCATGGTGATAATGGTGTGGTCACTAAATCTGCTAAAAGTAGGGTCTGATTCTGTCACCTGGTATTAGATCTCAAAAAAGATATGATTGAGAATTGGTAGTAAGGTATAATCACATGCTTGCCATAAAATATGAACAAGGTGAATATGAACTGCTTTATTAGTATATTAAATAGTCTCTAAGTATTAGCGGTGTAAAGGACTTGTGTAGACAGATGCTGAAGATCTTGCAAAATTTTATGTTTCAAGTGCTTGAGATGCATAGTACAGCTTCTGGGCTTAATGTGCAATGCTAGTTCATGCTTGAGTGTTTTAGTAAACTGGGAGATTGCAAAGTGATTCGTGTTTAGTAACTATCCAGATAAGTATCAGCTTTGAAATTCTGCACATCTTGCCTGTTGTGGAAATGAGTTGGAAGCTGTCAGGCAGTCTACACCTTCAGTTAGTGATCTCTAGGTTTTTGTGTTGCAAAGTGAAGTCAGTTCTGCTTAACATTCTTATTTTGCATGAGTGGCTCATTTTTATTGCAGAGTTAGCTGTTTTTATTTGGAGTGGGCTTTATAACATAAGTTACAATGCATGGTTTCTGTATAACCACGTGACCAGAGCAACATCCACCACACACTGAATTGTTAACACATCCTAAACTGGTGTACATACAGGGAGCATATGTTTGGGGCTGGCTGTCTATGACTTCAGGTGGCCAATTAAAGGTCCTCCTTCCTTTCCCATTACCTCAGGGGCCTGCTGTAGTCATGGCATGGTCTTGTTCTGTTCCTGTTACGTGCTGTATCTTAAGGCACCTAACTGGTCTTCAAGGCTCTAGAAAGCAAAAAGCAGAACAATGTTAGAGTTTGATGGGTTTTGGCAAGCAGGGTTCAGAAACATTTTATAGGTAATATATGCTGTATCAAGGATAAATAATAAATAACTGCTCATTCCTCTTCAGACCCTAGAGACCCAGAAGGTAGATGTGTTTTCTTAGTCTATGGTAAGAACCTTTAGTTAACATTAGTTTCACTGATTTCTCTATGCTGTGGCTGACTGCTTTGAATGGAAGTTTTGGAGACGCTGTTAATAAATAATGAACTAGCTTGTCTAATCCAAGATTCTGTTCATTATATGTGAATTGTTTAATTACACTTAAAGTGACAAATTGCTTTCTAATATTCGTTAGCCAAAGCAGTTGACATGTGTTGTATATGAAAGAATGTAATTTATATTCAAGTAAGTAGATAAACTTCTACCTTTTAAGGCTGTTTTCTGTGAAAATTTTTTCTACGTGTGCCAGAGTACCTCTGACTTGGTTCAGAGCTGTTTTGAAAGGCTTTGTCCATATAAGCCTTTCACTTTTCTTTCATCTTCTCTTTAAATGCTGTTCTTTGAACAGAACTTGGTGCAGTTACAGTCTTTGTATGTCTGGATGCATTTTCTTCCTTTCTAGGAAATATTTGTTTCCACATGATAGCAGCCCTGTGATAACTAAATATCATGCATACAGTGAAATACATATGAAGAAAATTGCTTAATGTGTGTAATTTGAATGTATGAAGAGCAACTGGAAAACTAAAAGCCCAAGCAAATGATGTCTGGGGTAATCATGTTGATGCATTAAGTTATAATAAATCTGGTAGGTGACTGATAATGGATATGTATGTGTTTGATCAATATTGAGATGTAACTGAAGGAATGACGTAGCATCATATTAAAAATGCATTAGTGTAGTTAACTGATAGCTGCTAACAATATCTGTAAATAAACAATGGAAATGATACAACAGGACACATAAGGTGGTGTTTGACATATTGCAGAAAAACATGTGTGTTTCCTAATGAAAGCACTGAAAATGAGGATTTGGGTTCCTGCTGATGTTGCTACACTCCCAGATGGTGTGAGATTGTAATTTTGCTGCTTTTTCCATGAATTTCAGAAAAATATGCCGCAACTGTAAATGTGGCCAGGAGGAGCATGATATCCCTTCGAGCAGTGAGGAAGATCGGAAAGTGGGGAAACTCCTTGAAGATACCAAATACACAACCCTCATTGCAAAGCTGAAGAATGATGGCAATCCCATGTACAAACGCAATGTAATGATCCTGACCCAGCCAGTGCCAGCCAAGAACATATCCATCGATACTGTGACTTATGAGTGGGCTCCTCCTGTTCAGAATCAGACGCTTGTAAGTCCAACTCACATTTTGTCGTGTTCGAGGTAGGACTTGGTAGGGAATAAAGTAGTAGAGCTTACTGGAAGGATAACTTTGTCTCTTGTAGTCTTCCTTTCTTGCTCCTCAAAACTGAAAATAGGGTGCCTGTTTAATGAGTCTTGCATCTGTCATCTTGCTTTGTGGATGCATGTATGTAGAAATTCTTAAAAACCTGGGGAGATGAGGTAATTTTTAATAGATAGAATTAAGAGTAATCTACTAAGTTGCTGGAGTCCAATTTCTGTTACCTCCTCTTTTTCCTTTTTTTTTTTTTAAACTTGAAAAATTTGCCTGGAGTGTGGGCTTAAAGGAAAAAAAAAACCCAAACCCAACACTACATCAATTTGTATCATTGTTTAAAGTTAATGGGAACGCTTAGTCTTGCTTATAGCTTTTACTGTATATGGTAAGAACAAGGTCAGTGTTGACATCTGAAAGAGCAGCTCCCTTCCATTATATTTTCAGTTGAAGTAGATGAGATGGTAGATAACCTTCTGAGGCTTTTGCTTTAGTTTTCAAACTTTGATTACTAATTTATTGTACTAAAATGTTGTGCAATCCATGCCAGAATTACATTATCTCAAATTATTCCTTTTCAGTGATTTAATCAAACCTTGTGCAGATAAGGCTTATTTAACATTCAGTTACTAATTTGATTTTTAGGCTTGTCATCGATTTATTAAAACTAGAGCAATTTTTTTTCCTTTATTTAGCTAGAGTTATTTCTTCAGTGGGCTGTATGCCCCAAGCAAATTATTTCAGATTATATTTTTTTAAGACTACACTCACGATCAGTATTTATAGATAAAGACAAGGTGCTGTGTAAATGTTATTTACTCAGAGCAGTAGTAACTCTTCTCTGTGTGTTATAAAAGGCTTAAAAGGGAGCCTGTCTGTTTCTCTGGGAAGAAGCCAATTAATGCATCTGCTGTATTTTATCTCCATTACTGTTTCAGGAGCTTAATGTTTATGGAAAGAACCTTGTTTTTGACAAATTTGACTGTCGCTAAAAACAGTACAGATTATTTTAGTTGTGTTTGCTCATGAGAATGGGTCTGTAGTTGAAGTGCCATCTGATATCTAATTCTTCCTGATTCAGGCTAGACAGTACATGCAGATGTTACCAAAGGAGAAGCAGCCTGTTGCTGGCTCGGAAGGCGCGCAGTACAGGAAGAAGCAGTTGGCAAAGCAGCTGCCTGCTCACGATCAGGATCCTTCCAAATGCCACGAGCTTTCCCCCAGTGAAGTGAGGCATATGGAACAATTTGTGAAGAAGTACAAAAAAGAGGCGCTTGGTGTAGGACATGTCAAGCTCCCTGGCGAAGTGGAAGTGAGAGCTCCTGATGAGAATAACTTGAAAAATGGTGACAGAGGTATCTCATCTACTGTTGGAACAATGGAGAAGTCCCCAAATCAGAAAGCATCTCAATATGTAAGTACAAGAAGGGAAAGATAAAGCAAGAAGCTATATTGCCATCCAAGTGCTCACTTTGGTCATTTTAGCCCAATTAATTTGTTCGTTTATTTAGAATAGCAAAAATCTGGGGAAGGAGAGGAAGAAAGGGAACTGGAAAATGTTGTGAATGTCTGCATAGAGTCCTGGTTTCTGACGGTGTTTAATGCACTGCAGCAAATAACTTCCTAGGTGACACTTACATCCTCACTGCAAAAACATGTTAGCTTGGAGATAGTATATTAGGGTGGCTTGTACAAAGTAATAATCAAAAAGCTTGTGTCATCTTATGAACTAATTGCTACATTCCTCTCCTCTTGAAGAGATTAGTTTAATTTTAGAAGCTTGTTTTCTCCTCTTTCTTGGAAGAGTGCTAGAATTACCCACTTGACAAGTTGTGTTTAAAATTAAATGCAACTAAGGAATACTAAAGTGACACCTCTATCCTGTGTCTAATGAGTTGAGCCATAGAGTGGCTTTTTTGACTAGCCTTTTCATATTCAGCTCCATTTTCTTACCTAAGTTTTTTCTTTGGCATCTGATTTTTCCTTGTAATAGCTCAACGAAAACCAAGGCATATAAAACCACAGCTTTCACTGATATTTCAAAAATCATAGCCTTAATCAAGTATTTCTGACGTAACTGCTGCTGTGCATGTCTCAACTACCAATCACAAATACATAATAGGGGTAGCATTACTGAAGGAACATTAAATCAGTTTAGTGGAGGCAGACATTACTAAGGAGTGTCAAAAGCTCTACTATAAGCTGATTTCTAGAAATGTTGCTATTATATGTATGAATCCTTAAAATATTTTTCTGCAGGTTGCTTATAGAAAATTAATACACAAGTTCCAGATGGAGAAAAAGTTTTGCTTAACATTGGTTGTAGAATGTGGCTTTTGGTGTTACTGAGGGGAATGGTGTGGTTTTTTGTTGTTTGTTTTTGAACTTGACAGTATATATGACTCGGTGTAAAAGATAAAATCAACACTTATATTTTAGCTTTCTGGACATGGCCACTTACCCTAAAAATTTTAAAGCTGTACCATTTGGTTACCTGTAGGTATTTGCTAATTTTTTTTTTTTGTCGTTGTCTTGTTATGAAGAATTTAAGAAGCTAAGAAGTTCTTCTACCATGGCTTGATTAGGTTACTGTCATGTTGTCTTAAATCAAGCTTTTCTGCTCGTTTACTTTAGTTCCACAACAGCAATTCCTAACTTACCTCCTCAAGGAAGACCTACAGAAATACATATCTTTCATTGTACCCTGCTGACCAAACTGCCTTGGACTACAATAAGTCAGTACCAGGAGGCACTCTGTCCTCTTGAGTAATTGTATCAGAAGTTGCTTTGGTTTTACATTACTCCTGTTTATCACTTCCCTACTTTTCTTACTCCAGCACCTGAATATTCTTCCTGCAGTTTAAGCCAAGCATGTATTATCACTGTGGCAGTGATCTATAAACAGACTTATAGGTGCTTGATAATGTAAGTGAACATTTGGGTTGCTTACCTGTTGTTAGATACTGAATTTACACTGGGTTAAATAATCAGGATTTAGATATGTTATTTTTAACTATCGGGGTGGGGGGGAATCTCATTTCTGCAATGAGACTCTGTTTCACCTGTATGATTTAGCATTATTTCAACTGGCTTTTAACAGTTCAAAGTAAATTGATACAAACAAGAACTCTTAAATATTTAGCAGAAGTGCCATCCTTGTCTACACTTTTTTTAATTGGTTCTGCAGTTTTGCTCATCAGATTTTCTTGTACATTGTCTTTTTGAAAGCATATATTCCTGTAGCTGTGATAAAAAGAATCTCTTGAAAAAATAATTTTTTTAATAGAAATAGACTGCAGTTCTTTGAAACCTGATAAAAATTTAAAAAAAAAGGCAAACCAAACAACACTAACAACCAGGTTTCCACTAGTATGTAAATATACCTATAATAATTGTCTCTGTATTTAAAAAATATAAAACTTTCTCACCATGATTAAAACTGAATTAAAGAAAAATAGCTACTCAGCATGTTTTCACCTTGTAAAGAAGGAAATTTTTATATACCTTTTAACCACCAAAGCTGGAGATGTTGTAAATGGTAGGCAAGTGAATCACATTGCCTAGACCTGGGTCTAGGCAGCTACTTAACCTTCCAGTTGACTTCTCTTGGAGTATGAGGTCTAAAGTAGAAAGGTCAGAAAGCTTTATATACATGTATATTTGAACTTTCCCTTTCATTAGTTTCTCTTCATTCTTCATTATGTTTCTCTTCCAAGTTGTTCTTCCTCTTTTGGTGTCTCTGTATATCTTCTGAAATTGTCTGGCATGAGGGATCTTACTAATATACCTTACAGTCAAGGCATTTTATATGTATTTTATTTTTATATGCACAGACAATTAAATTCATTTGTGGCTGATGTGAGTCATAGAGGAAAACCTTCCCAGGATGTTCAGCCCAGTCTACAGACCAGCTGGAGTGCAGGAAATGCCAAACTGGTGATTAAACTGTAGATAAAAAAAATTTGATTCAGTAACATAAATCATCTGTGTTTTTTTACTTGATGGCAGAACCCTCTCTGTAAGCAGGTATGGGGCAGAAGGCTGACTATGAACTCTCTGGAAGTATTTGTAATGTAGCTGTGTACATCCACTTGGTAGGTTATCCATAGTCACTCTCCCTGTCCTAAGATCATTACTCACAGGCTCTTGGAAAGCAGCCAGGAGTGACTAGCATCCCTAGAACACAGCTTTAAACAGAATCAGTTTGAAATATTCACTTTTTGTTTTCCTCACCAGTGATGGAGATATGGCTTGGTCTTCTCATGACCGATAAGTACAGCCATTTTCTTGTCATGCATTCTAGTCACAGTTGGTTTGCTTGGATGGAGGCTCATTATTCTCTCCGTGTTCCTGAGCATGTAAGGTTTATAGAGCATAACATGAATTTTGATTGCCTGTTGTTTTCTGTAAACACTGGATTGCAACTGCAGAATGTGAATACAGTGAAGTACAACAATCCTTTAAAGAGCATTGATGCTATGACAGCAAAACGTGCATCATCTTGAATTGGTTAGTTAAACCTAAACCATGGTACAGGTGTATCCTGTACCACTACTGTCTACTCATAGGATTAAACTATTGCTTCCACTTTCAGTCTGGAAAGATGGAATTCATTAAATATATTGACAATATGTAATTTTTATAAATATACCTCTCAAAGATTTAATTAACGTGTTAATAATCTCTTTCCAGTCCTGCTATCACTGCAAACTGAACATGCAGGAAGGTGACCCAGCTGTCTATGCAGAACGTGCTGGATATGACAAATTGTGGCATCCAGGTTGTTTTGTCTGTTGCACCTGCGGTGAACTTCTAGTAGACATGATCTATTTCTGGAAGAATGGTAACCTGTATTGTGGAAGACATTATTGTGATAGTGAAAGACCCCGCTGTGCTGGATGTGATGAGGTAGGAAATATCCGTGTCCTTTCTTGTAGCATGTAGGTTTGTTCCTCTTAGAAGTGATTGAGAGTTTTTGTAAAACATTTCAGTGCAGGAAGATGATGTGCCTTTAGCAGTTTAGTTGATATTTTAGTTGCAAAGAACTGAAACCAGTATGGACACTGCACATTCAGGAAGATCCCATAGTTTGCTTTGGATTTGGTGGTGATTTCACACAATATATGAGGACACAGGATGTGATTTTTGAGGGCAAATTCTGGCCAAGTCCCAGTTATGCAGGTGTCTCCTTATCAGGGGCACTAGGGGCTGAATTTAACCTGGGCAGCAACAGGGAACAGCCCTCCTGGGGCCTCTGGCATCTGTGGGCTTTTGGGAGCTGCATGGAGGCTTTTGGGAAACAGTTAAGCAATGGTGGAACCACTGGGAGTTCCTTGCAAATTAGAAAACATCCAGAGGCTAGATTTATTAAAAGGTACACTGTTCAACTGAATGTACTTGTTTACTTGTATACTTGTTTATATCCTCCGCCTAGCTGATATTCAGCAATGAATACACTCTGGCTGAAGGGCAGAACTGGCACCTGAAGCACTTCTGCTGTTTTGACTGTGACTGTGTTTTGGCTGGGGTAACCTATATAACAGTGAATGACAATCCAGTCTGCAAGTCCTGCTACATGAAGAACCATGCTGCGGTAGGCTTATTACAGATTTCTTGCTCTTGTGAAGGGAGGGAACATAAGTTTGTGGAGCTTCAAACTCCTACCTTCTCTTAGTCTGGGAGTATCTGAAGAGTATAAATTGAATGTGTGTTTAGGCTTGAGTCAGTGATCTTCTTCCCCTTTGGGAAAAAAGCCCCACAACTTAAAGCAGGCAAGTGTTTTGTCAATTCATAAACTTGAACAAAGCCACTGATGGGGGCAGGGGGGAAACCTGTTGGAAAAATACCTTGAACTTAGCCAGTAGTGAAGTAGGATTTGGTGACAGAAAGAGTAAAGTGGGTGAAGATCAGCGATGCTGCTAATCATATAGTTCTCATGAATTGTAATTCATCGAGCCTGGAGGGAATCAGCTTCAGCTGATCTGGTAACAACCTGTAGTGGTAACTGCAGTCTAGGTACTTTTGTTTCTTTTATTTCTAACCGCCTGTTAAAAAAAAAAGAGAGTGATTGACAGCAGAAGCTAGAAGTTTGGAAAAGAATGGCAGTTCATGATTCTTGGTTGTACTGGAAACTAGTCTGAGGTGATGGTCCATTCATATCTGTAAGTTAACTAGCTACTAGTTGGGGGCTCAGTCTAATGTGCACCTAGATGGTTTATATAGGGAATGGAGAAAAAATTTATAATCTCTAGTTGGCAGAGATAACACCACCGTATTTTAAGGTGGGTGTAAGGAATTGGGTTTTTTGGGAGGCTTTTTTTTCCCTCTTAGAACATTAACTTTCTCAATCTAAATTATAATTTGTGAACAACCAGGTTTTAAGATGAATTGCATCCAAGACTTTCTAATAACCTTTAATTATTTGGCATTGACACAGCTGTCAATGTACAGGAAGATGGTAGCTAATCTCTCCACTTATTTAGGTTAATATATGGAGATCTGTGCTGTCTGACATAAAAGGTTTTTATGATTATTTGTGTATTGGGAAATCTTAACCATCATAACTGTCTAAGCTTAGTCCCAGCAGCAAATAACTTGTGTGTCCATTTTATTATTCTGTGCCCTCAGCTGAATTCTAAACAAAACACTTTAAAAATGAAGAAAATATCAAAAGCTGGAGACTTTTTAATAAGGCTTGTTTTAACACCTGTCTCCCTCCTCCAAAAAAGTTTAAGAGTTCCAGGTTGTACTGGACTCAAAGAGGGCATGTGTGTGCTTCATTTCAGTGTTGTTTTATTTCTAAACAGATCTGCCAAGGCTGTCATAATGCTATAGATCCAGAGGTGCAGCGTGTGACATACAACAACTTCAGCTGGCATGCTGTGGAGGAATGCTTCCTGTGTTCCTGTTGCAGCAAGTGTCTCATTGGCCAGAAGTTCATATCTGTGGAAGGGATGCTTTTCTGCTCAGTGGAATGTAAGGAAAAGATGATGTCATAAAAGAAGACATGCACAGAACTAATAAAGTATTGCTGTGTTCCAAAGGCTCTTGCATTTCTACTGTAAAATATATAGTGTCAGGGCATTTAAAATTACTGCAAGTATTAAATAGCATTCTCCAAAGATTTTTTTTTTAATGTCTAAAACTTCCTATGTAATCTTTGTTTCTTAGCCCTAATAATACTTTCCTTTATGCAATACTTTTTCTGAGTCTTATTTCAAATTACTTAGTGTCACAGAAATGTAAGAAAAAATGTGTTACAAACTCTATACATTCTAAGGGAGCTCTTCACTGTGAAGAATCTTTTTGCTGTATCTTGGCTAATGGAACAAGAAAATGTGAAAATGCTCCAGTTTATCTTGTTTTGTATGATAAATGTAACTCCTCCACCTCTGGTTTCACTAATTTATCATTTGTATAGTTTTTTGCTTTCATCAAGCACTTTAGATAAAAAGATCAGTTTTACTGCCATGTACAGCTTTGCTTTCCTTAGTTCAAGTATGCAGGGAGAATATCACTTTTAAAAAATTTGCCATTAATAGTTTCCTTGGTTTTGTCACATGGGTTTTTGGGGGATAGTGACTACTCTTATGTCTAGTTTTGAAAGTAACTCCACCAGTAGAAAACTGTTGGCTTATGTTTCTTTCTTGCAACTGTTCACGCCTAGAGAAGCTTTAATTTTACAAATACTGAAGTTATGTTATAGATAGGGGGTGCGGGGTGTTGGTGTTTGAAAATAAGAGCAGGTCTTGCTTAGATTAAAAAACAAAATCCATGAGAAGGTAGTGGGTGTCACTTTCAGCCTTTCAGAACTGGCTTCTGTTTTATATCATGAATGTTCCTTTCATAAGTTGTGCCTTCTATCAAGAGGGATGTGGCACACAGTACTGTATGCATTTCCAAGAATGTATTTCTGCAAACGGATCCTGCTTTTGATTTCTAAGTTCTGAACCAAAGCACAGAGAAGTCTTTCCCAGAAGGCTTCCAGTATTTCAGTGAAAAATTTCACAGCTGTGTATTAGTTTTGCTTACGTGATAAACTAGATTTGTGGCTTTCTTTTTCTTAAGAATTACAGACCTACAGTGAAGCTTCTTAGTTATCTTTATGCCAAACACTGAATGTCTTTAGCCTAAAAAATTAATAAAATAACTTTTAAAGAAAAGTCTATGCAAGTCTTATGTTCAGTTCTTGTCAGTTTTACGGTGATTGTATTGTAACACCTATCAATAAAATTAGTGGTTTTCACTTGAGTTGTCTACTAATTCACTTCTTGTTCAATCCCTTTCAGAGGAGGCAAAGAGGAAGGGAGATGTTCCCACACTTTACATTAGTTTGGACATAATTTCCAAAAAACTGTACAGTGCCTGTACAGTGGTTACTGATTTGTGTAACAGTAACCACATTGTTAATGAGCTTACAGGTGCAAAACAGTGGATCTTGTTCCAACAAATGCACGACATCAGAACTTAGTGTTATTTTTTGTTCACATCAACTATTTTAAGACATTGAATGGGAAGTTTTGAATTCATACAAGTGAGGTAATGTGTTGAGAAAATGAAGTGCCTTGTGATCTTTTGAATGCTGCAAAAATAAGACCCACTGCGATAACCTGTGATTTTATATGTTGTCTAAGTTGTAGACTTTACATCCCAGTACTGGAAGCGTGTTCAGCTTTTCTCAGAGATCCTCGGGAAGTACAAAAAAGTGTATGCGTTTCAGCTCCGCTGCACTACGGCTGTATCCATGCCAGGTTTGCAGATTTAAACCAAGAAACACCAGAATGTCTCAGTAGGAGAAGGTTTTTCTATGCAAGTGCTACTTAACCTGTAGCAGGTTCTATGCTTTAACCTGCATAGGACATGCTGTGAATGCTGTTTGGGAGTGGGATAAGATTTTATTAATGATTATCCATAAGGATGGCTTCATATTGCCTGGTTTTATGTATATCTGTTCTTGGCCACTCACCAACATCTCTTCTGGAAGATGCAGCTGACCTTTATAAAGAACTGTGAAAAGCTCTTCTGCACCTTTTCCAGTCCTTCCTTTGCCATGCTGTGTAACAGCTTTCTCATTAATGTGATTATTTGCACTGATAGCAGTCATACTTTTCACTTTAAATCTTGTTTTGAACAGTTTTGTTTATAAACTTGATGATTGTGTAACATTAATTTAAAAGGCTGAGCAGGAGATAACTCAGGGCTTATTTATTCCATCAAGACACAATTGTTAAGGAAACTTATGTCAAACCAAACAATTTCAATAGTCCATCAACTAGGACTGACTTTTTCCATGCCTCTTCTGAATCATGTTGGCTTGCTGGCTTTAGCTGGGGCTCTTCTTGAGTATCTTCCCTTGCCTTCTTCATCCATTCTGGCTCTCCTCCCTGGAACCTGATGCATCTGGGTGTTTGTTCTTTGGGGTGTGCAAAGTTTAGTTTCTGTTCATGCGGTAATTGGACAGGATTGTGTCTTAAGAACATCAAGTGTAATGTACAGGTGATACAGAGAGTGCACAAAGATACTGCTGTATGACTTCACAACAGGTCAGAGATTATTAGGAGTGCTAAACCGATCTTGTAATGAGCTAGGAAGGAATTTGTTCCTGCAGATAATGCTTTTTGTGTTAGCTGAAAGATACATCAACATACTGGAGCTCAAAAACAAGAATTAAGGAGATTTCTTTCTGTCACTGTCATAATAAAAATATTGGCAGTGAAGTGTTGGGGTTTTTTCTCTTGCATTTTTTGGCTATTTTATTAGAAGTCCCTTTGGACCTATTTATCTTAATAAGCTAAGAATAGAAGCTGGAAGCTTTTGCAGACTCCAGTAATAAAAATATATACTTTCCAGATGAAATTTTGACCTCTTGAATGTTGAAGTTCTTTGCTTGGAACTTTGTTGGTAAGAAAGTCTTATAAGCAGTCATTTTAACAACAAAATCTTTTTATTTAAGGAAGAGCTTAAAATGGAGACTGGTAAAAGCTTTGCAAAAATTTTAAAAGAGCAAAGCTAAGGAAATGTCTCTTTGAATCAGTAATATATTTATACATAGTAGGAGTAATTGTAACTTTTACTGAGATTTGGATTACATTGCAAACTTAGTATCGTTATACATATGCTAGAAATAGAAGAAAAATGTACTTTAGTCAGCTCTTGCATATTTTTTACCTCTGGAAGTCTAAAGTTTCTGTATTAAAAGGCTCATGAGCAATCAACACAGCAACTTCCCATGTGCTTACAGAATCAGAGGTTTTGAGTTTTAGGGAACATAGTTTATGGTGTGAAGTAAAATTCTCTGACTTTGTTGTAGTAATGACCATTAACACAAAAGTATTTGCTTTCAGAACGAGAAGTACTGGGTCACTAGACAGTCTGTTCCCAGAAGAGCTGGCAAGGTGAGAGTGGCAGAACAGTAACATTTTGCTCAATAGCCTCTGCCAGATTTAGCATGGGTTTGGGATGCTAGAGCTAGGAATGGGTGGCAAGAAGGAGGTTGGCAGTCCAAAAAAGGGTCTACAATTCACTGAGCAGCAAGCTCTCCAAGGGAACAGGGACATGATGGCTCAGAGCAGGAGGAGGTGAGTTAGTGTATGTGTTTCAAGGGCAGAAATTCAGAGTTCAGGTAGGGTGTCCTCAGGTCCTGGATGTGCTCTTCCACCACAGCAGACTCCCATACCTTGTTGAATCTCAGTGGAAAGTCTTAAAAATCACCTCCACAATAGCAGTCCTCTGGGGCCCAAGTAGTTCTCCTTTCTCAGCCCAAGCAAAACACTGTCAGAGGAGATTCCTGTCTGGTTCACATCCATATATATGAATGCTTTTGTGTGGTGAAAAAGGGTGGGAGAGACCAGTAGAAAGTCTTTTGCTAGGCTTTCACACCTCTTCATGTGTGAGGACTGTGGAGTGCCCTGTTTTTTTTCCTAGAACTGAGAGGAACCCAGTCCAGCTGCTTCTCATGAGGCTCCATTGAGTGCAAGTGTTATTTTCTTTATAGTTTTCAGTGTGAAACAGAGGGAAGGTTTGTTCACCACCTTTTTTGTCTCTGAGTGCAGTGTATGCTTCCAGAAATGGGAATTCTGGATTCAAGGCTGTCCTCAAGCATTTTAGCTCCAAATTCTCCCTCCCACCTTTTGGGAGAATGTCCCAGCCATCAAGCTGTGGTGTCACCTCCAAGTAAGCACCCTTCATATCATCTGTTGCAGGTAGACCAAAGCAATTAAGAATTTCATAGTCAATCTAAACTACACATGATACAGCTAATGATTTTTACTGTCAGCAGAAATACACCATTGAAGTTGTACTGCTGGGTCATTAGCAGTCAGCAGCTAGTAGGGTCACACACAAGTAGATGTGGGGATTTTTGTCTTGGAAAGAGCTGCTTGTTAATGGTATGAAGTTGGAGCCTCTCTGCACTTAGAACGGTTGTAGTTGGTCATCTACATTCATGTATTGCATCTACTACCTTATTGCTTCAAAGTGCTGAGGCTGAAAATATCTATAGGCCAGGGCACTCTACCTCTGCCTTTACTCAATCCTTCAGTAAATAAGCACATTGAGTTTGTTAATTAAACATATGGCCAAAGAACAGTACTTAATAAAGTTAAGTGTACTGCCAAAGAGGTCCTAGAAGTAAGTGTTAAATGGAAAACATATCATCTAATTATCAGCAAGTACTGAAAACAACACATTCATTTTTTCCGTGTCCTTATTAACATAAAATGATGGGTAAAGGAGCTTTAGGGAACAAAAGTCCAAAACCATCTGAGCCAGGACTAGGCTCAGATTGTAGACTGCCACCCTGTGTTCACTGCCTAACTCACAAAAATGAGCCAGATTGGTTTTAACCTCTGGCAAGCACTGAGGCAATACCTGCTGCACTGGGCCACCACCAGAGCAGCAAAGTCCGGTTCAAGTGGTTGCTATGAGCAATCACAACAAAGTGTAACAGATCCGTTTCCCCGTTTGCCTCCCCCCTAAACAAGTGAAAAAAGAACCAAATAAGAGGATGTTTCTGCTACAAATTAAGCCCAGCATTGTTCAGATTTGGATTCATGCCCAGCATTGTCAGAAAACTTTTGCACCCAGTTTATGAGAAACAAGTCAAGTTTCATATATTTGTTAATTTACCATTTGTTTAAAAAAATTTGGTGTCACAACAAAGCATCAAGGCTGTTTATTGGTTGCCCTGAATGAGTTGTTTACATGAGTCAAGACTTGATTTTTATGCTGGCAGTAACAAGTGCTGGAAGCAGCCGCCTGATGTTCCTCGGTTCCCCAGAAGATGCCGTCTGTGCTGCGCTCAGCGCACGGGCTGCTGCATCCGCAGGGCGGGGCTCTGGGAAACAGCAGGAAAATAAGTTTGGAACTGAAGGAGATGTTCTGAAGGCTTCAAGAAGGAGTAAGCTGAGGACAGCGCTGTAAGTCCGAGAGGCAGTGCCTAACTGGAAAACAGCATGACCAGGAATTTGGATCGGAGAAAGAGGCACAGGGAAGACATTTTCGAATGAACATGAGTGGGAAAATAGAGGGAAAAAAGTGTAATAAACCAGGGGCATAATGCTGAATGATGGAAGCACTCTGAAATAGCTTAAACCTACTATTAAAAGGTAAAAAACGTGAAGTGCTGAAGTTCAATTACTCTAGAAAAGGAAAATTGATGATACTGTTTAATTGATATGGGTAGAAATCAGACCATGGGGATAATAAACAGGCTGCAATAACCAAGGTCATGGGACAAGAAGATGACTGGTGGTGAGGAAGGGTTGTTTTTCAGCCCCGGTGAGGCATATCTGGAGTGTTGTATCCAGTTTTGTGCTCCTCAGTACAGAGAGACCTGGAGCTCCTGGAGCAGGTTCAGCGGAGGGCAGCAAAGCTGATTAAGGGACTGGAGCATCTCTCTTATAAGGAAAGGCTGAGGCAGCTGGACCTGTTCAGCCTTGAGAAGAGATAACTGCGAGGGGACCTCATCCATGTCTATGAGCATCTGAAGGGAGGGTGTCAAGAGGACAGAGCCAGGTTCTGCTCAGTGGTCCCGAGCAATAGGACAAAAAGCAACAGGCAGAAACTGATGTACAGGAAGTGCATCCTGTATTCTGAATATAAGAAAGAACTTTACTGTGCTGATGACTGAGCACTAGAAGAGTTCGCCCAGAGAGGTTGTGGAGTCTCCCTCACTGGAAATATTCATAACCATCTGAACAAAATCCCTGTGCCATGTGCTTGAGTGGGGAAGTTGGACCAGATGACCCTCTGTGGTCCTTTCCAGTGATTCTGTGATTCAGCAGAAATCCATGCTCCTAATGTTGCACACTTACTTCTAAAAAGTTATTTGTTACACCTGTGTGGTGATTAATAGGTGTGTCTCGTTTAAATTAAAAAAAAACCCAGAAGTCTTTTTGTGTGCTAATGGTCGGATACACTGTGCTGAGATTAACTTTATGACAATTCCTAGCAGGGAG
This sequence comes from Rhipidura dahli, assembly GCA_013399225.1. NCBI lineage: Eukaryota > Metazoa > Chordata > Aves > Passeriformes > Rhipiduridae > Rhipidura > Rhipidura dahli. The sequence continues at coordinate 527,984 of VXAC01002818.1, read as the reverse complement.
ATCTGATTCTGAGGAATTTCACTTCTCAGTCTGAGGAATCCGAGCAGAAGTGAAAGGCAGGAATAGTATTTGGAAGGCACTTGGAAAAGTTTGAGGCAATCCCTATGATCCTAAACAATCAGGAGACTGATGTCCATTTAAATTTTCCAAAAGGGCATCCAGGCCAGATGTTCATGCACTGGTAACGGCTGAGCAGCATAAAAGCAAAATCAACTACCCATCTTTTAACTGTGGAATCAGTGTTTGAGGGCTCATAACATCACAGAAAGATCTAAACTGAAGAGACCTCTAGGAGCAATGCAATTTATTCCTTAGGATTTCAGCTTTTACATTTTTTATATATTTGTAATTCTGCAATTCTTTAGTGTATAACTCTAAACTCCATATACAGTGTTACCTACTGTTCTCCCATTTTGGTCAGACAAAACAATTCCTCTCTAGGCCTGAAACTCAAGAACACCTTCTTCCCTCAGGTCCTGAAAATGTAAACAAAAGTGAGTTGGAGGGGAGCAAACTTGGGGTAAATGACTTCATTACCTGAAGGTGTAAGTGGAGAATTAACCCCCAATATGCAAATGGACCAACTTATAAAAGTATAAAAACCCATGACCTGTCATCCATTTTTGGGTGTAGCCCCTCTGTGAGTTTCGTTTGCCCTAAATGTATCTGAAGACCCTTCAATAAATGTAACCTTTTTATTCACTTAATTTTTTCTGGTTTTAGGTAGTCCCAACAAGACATCAAGTTCAATCCTCCACTGAAAGCAGGGTAAAATTTGTGGCTACATCAAGTTACTCAGGGCCTTGTCCAGCCAAGCCATAGTCACCAACCTGCTTATTCCAGCAACAGCTGGAATTTAGTTCTTCGTATCTCATGGCCTGCTCTGGTTTTCACTGTCACACGTCGCTGGAAATGTACCTTCCAGCTGCCACTTCTCCCTCTAGCCAAGATCATTTCTCCATAGTGTCTTCCTTACGTAAGTGAAAGCATTTCCAAGCACCTGAACCAAAGCAGTTTAGCTCCCAGAGGTTTTGTAATTAATTGACAACCTAATTGTATTATATTAATTTGCAGAAAGAGTTTCTCCCTTAGAGATTTCAAAGAATTTAATTGGGAAACCATACTTATAAATGTATTTATGACTTATATAATCACCTACATTTACTAGGTAGCAGAGACTCCATACACCCAAGAACTCTGAGGTTTTCTGCAGCTTAATGTGTAAACTTTGACTAACACTTTTCCCATGGTTAGAATTCATTAGATCTTACTTGCCCATGTGAAGTTTCTCTTGTCTTTTAAGAGGCAGAGGCTCGGCAGAGGTTCAGCATTAACAGATGAAACTTGTTTTGCAAGTTTTTTGAAACTTTTAGGAACTTAATATTAGATGTCTGTCCCTCTGCCAAGTTTGGCTAAGGTTACAGGAGAAGAGGTTCCTCAGTCTCACACACAGACCGCCTACATGGAAAACACATCCACACATGACTCAGTCTGAAGAGTCTTTCCAAAAGCACCTTAACTAACACTTCAGTGTGGTCTGCACCCATTTCTGTCTGACACTAGCAAGCTTCAGAACAAGCAGAAAAATCCGTGTTCAGCGTTTGCAGAATTTCCTACTGGTGTGTTCCGGTGGGGTCACCCTCTGTTCAGCATGTTGGCATTTTGGCTCTAACCTTTACTGCATTTCAAATTCTGAACCCAAAAATGGCACATTCTGACAGACAAATTTCAGGTACTGACACCTTTTGGTTAGATTGTGTAGAAATTTGACTCAATGGAAGCTATTGAGGCTTATCTTGTCTCAGTTGGACACATTCATCAAAGAAAACATGGAAAAAAGTCAACAACATAGCCTAAAGTTCCAGCTTAAACAAGCTGGGAGGTATTTTTAATTAGTAAGTTTGGTGGTGTATTCAGGAGAGAAATCAAGTATAATCAGTAAGAATAAAATCAGTAAACAGTTCATCAGTTCTTAGAAAACATTTTAATGACCTTCCAGAACAGGGAGCCAGAACACTGTGGGCAGAATACAAACAGCATCTCTCTCATTCCAGGAATTCAATGCACTTTTTTTCGCTTCAAAAACTCTCAGTATGATAGGCATTCAGAAGTTTTTAAGGCCACTTTTGTGGAATTGCATCTATTCCATTGCTTCTTTTTTTATATAATTTTGTTTCAGTTTTTTCAATATTAGGGAAATTCTCTCTAAAACTGAATATTCCTCTACATATTTCTTAATTATAGCAAACAAAGAAGTTCTTATCCTGCTCTAATTTAATCACAATGCATGGAAAGTATCAATATATGCTGTTTGGAATTCTTTTTATGTAAAATTTCTTTCCTGTATAAAAGCATAAGTAATTGACATGATTTAGTAGGCTGCCGAGTATGACTGCAAAGCAGAAACATCCAACATCCAATTCCAGTTGCCAGCTGAATGCAATGGGACATTGTCTAAATTCCTTGGGCATTCTGTTCCTCAGTTCACATCCTATGTGGGATGGGTGTAATAGCAACTTCACAGGGACATTTTGAGGCCCAGTTCACTTTAGACAGTAAAGTTTATTGAATCTGTAAACTGTGTAACTGCGGTGCAGTTATATAAATGGTCTTAATAGTATTTCCTGAAATACCTTTTTTTCTTCATTTTGAAATTCCCATACAAAACTGCCAAACAGAATCTGGGCTTTATATTTAGGAAGCCTGTAATCATTCCATGAAGTTTAAGAAATCTGGCAGTGATCTGGAAAACTTAGAAGGTAATAAAAGGTTACCAGGAGGAATGCAGAACTGCCTTGTATGGTAGTGGAGAGTAGAACCAGTACATATTTTGATAATACAGCACAGCTCTTGTCTTTGGGGTGGGCCTTGGTTGTATAGCTCTGCCTGCATCTGAAATGCATGGCAGTGTAAACACGACACAGAGGTTCTCTTAAACATTTGTAAATAGTTCAGCAGTTTTGAGAAACGGGGTGGAGCCTGCAGATGGCTAAAGAAAGATGCATTATTCTTTTGCTTGCTGAACTCACTGTCCCAAGCCCAGTTCTGCTCCTAATGTAAACCACTGCCACTTGCCTTCAGGCACAGTTGTACACCATGTGTGTGACCAGACTTGGAAGGCACACACTGTTCCAGAGAGGGCTGTGCTGCATCCAAACCTGACACAAATAGGATACCCCAAACTGAGGATTTCTTCCTACTTAGCAAGAAAAGGTACAGTATTGAGTATATTGTGAGTGGTTTGGAGGAGATGCAACTTTTTTTACTGAAAACTAGTTCTGAAAACCAGAGCTCCTGAGGTATCATCTTGAGTCTGGGTTTTCTTTCTCTCACTGCTAACCATTTAGAGAAAGCCATTACCTTTTCTAATTCTGTGGTTTCATTTTTAAATGAGGATGGCACCACTAATGTTTCCGGAACCTTCTGGAGTCAATTAATAATTTTAAAATAACTTCAAGATGAAAGGTAGTAAATGTTTACTCCAGGTGAGTGTGTTTTCAATATTCCAGTTTCACAGAACCCAATGCAGAAGTTTTCTTGGCCAGCAATACCTGCCTATTACACATAAGCCTTGAGGCTCTTGTATGCTGCCACTCAGGTCCCCTGCTCTGAATCTCGGCTCAAGGTGTGGTATCTTGCATTTCAGAAACACCCTGATAGTGTTACTGCAGGTAAATTTTACTTCTTAGTTCAGCCAATTGAACTTGTATACTGAGTTACCTGCAGATAGTCATTTACTTACCAGAAGACAACATTTAAATAAAGAACCAAATCAAATCCAATTTTTAAAAAAATCAACATCCTTTAATCCAAGATTATCCCAGATGGTCTCATTAAGATTGCATGATTTTAAGTATTGTTTGCTACAGCAGCGCAATACTGGTCTGCACTACTAATCATTCAGAGAACATCTATGAGGTGGGAGATCTCATTAACGCAGAAAAAGGTTTTATCAGCAAACGCTTCATCTTTCAAATTGATAAGAACAGGTCCCAGCTGACAGAAGTGTGTGGTAAGGGAATAGGATGTGGAATTTTAGACTCAAAGGCTGGAGCATGCCAGCATTCATCATACGTGGTGGTACACAGGTCTCAGTCCCATTAGCAGAGGTAATAGGAAGAGGGAGCTCTTTGGGAGGGGTTCTCTAGGGACTCCAGTAACAGGATAGGAATTGGAAACCTCCGAGGAATGTCAGAGTCCCACCCCTTTAGCTAACCCATATCCTCCACTTTACATTCACAGTGATAGGCTGACATCCACAAGTGAGGCAACAGTAGATCTGACTCATCTAATCCAGCAAATTACTTTCACAGGATTCCCCACATCCCATAAAGTGGACAAGAAATGAAGAGGTGTAATTTTTGTTCAAGCACAGTTCTTTTACACCAAGCCGGTGACATTGCCTCTTCTATTGCTAATAGTGACCCCTACAAGAAACCTGTCAGAGGGAAGGTACAGAAGTGACACCTGGCCAGCTGCCTGCTCATACCAATCTGCAGCAAATTCAGCTGACTGATAGAATCACAGAATGATCGCAGTTGGAAGAGATCTTAAAGATTTCCCAGTCCAACCATCCACCCAGCACTACCACTGTAACCACTAAACCACATCACCCAGAGCCAGATCCAGACCCCTCTTAAACATCTTCAGGTATGGTGAGTCAAGCACCTCCCTGGGCAACTGATTCCAGTGCCTAACCACCCTAACAGCGATTTTTTTTTCTAATATCTAATCGGAATCTCCCCTGTATCAGTTAAGGCCATTTCCTCTGGTCCTCTCACTGCAGGCACAGCAGAAGAGACCGGCTCCCACCTCACAGCAGTCTCCTTTTGGGTAGTTGTGGAGGGCGGTGGGCTCCTCCCCGAGCCTCCTCTTCTTGAGACTAAACAAACACAGCTCCCTCAGCCACTCCTCATAAAATATGTTTTCCAGACCCTTCACCTTATTGCCCTTCACCTTATTGCCCTTCACTGGACATGGGCCAGTGTCTCCGTGACCATTTTAAAGTGAGGGGCCAAAACCTGATACTCAGGATGTGGCATTACCAATGCTGAGAGCACAGGAGGAAAGTTCTCAGGTTTAGGAGGGGCTCTTTTCTTTTGGGATGTTGTGTTTTAACTCCAGCCAACAACCAAGCCCCATGCAGCTGCTTGCTCACTGCCCCACCAGTGGGACTGGGGGTAAAATCAGAAGGGTAAAGCTGGAAAACACATGGATTGAGACAAAAACAGTTTAATAGGGAAAGCAAAAGCTGTGCACCCAAGCAAAGCGAAACAAGGCATTAATTCACAGCTTCCCATGGGCAGGCAGGTGTTCAGCCACCCCCAGCAGATCAGGGACCTATCACACATTACAGTGACTTGGGAAGTCAAACACCATCACATCTCCCCTTCCCCCTTCATCCTCCCACTTTGCATACTGAACATTATGTTATGTGGAATATAGCTTTGGTCATTTCGAGTCACCTGCCACAGCTGTGTCTCCTCCCAACTTCCCATTCACCCCCAATCTTCTCACCAGCACTGCTCAGCAATAACAGAACCATCTCAATATCATCAGAACTGTTTTCAGCACAAATCCAAAGCACAGCCCCTCAGTCCACTACACCTCAGTTCAAGCCAGCACACGGGCTGAAGTCAGAAAATGTTGTGGGGGAAGAATTTGCTTTAATAAGGACAAAAGGCAAAAAAGCCCATTGACCAGAGCATCTGCATGCAGCTGAGAGTTTCTCTAGTGTTAAAAAAAAAAGCTTTAGAGATGCTCATATTATCAGGACTGTGCAGCAACTTACTTTGAGCATAACATTGAGGCTGCATGCACTCCATGCCTGGAAAAGTAGCATGGGACAATCTGTAGATAAGCAGCAATGTAAAGTCTGGAGAATAATAGCAGCAAACTGAAATGGAAACAAGCCAAAAGTGACTTCCTTCGGAAAATGTTGCTTTTGGGTCTCCAAACCATCTCATAGTCCACCAGACTGTGTAAAGTGTTGTCTTAGAAGGAGCTATTAGAAGATCCACATTTTACCTTAGTGGCATGTAAGAATAAGGTAACTTCTTTAGACTCATAGATGATAATGCTTCACATCAGCAAACAGATCAAGGTAGCAATTTCTCTTCCTTCCTTGTGCAAAAAATTGGTTCATCCTTCACAAACTTTCCTTTTTCCTGGAGCACATCTCTAGCACATTGACCAGTCAACATCTGCCAAATTAAGCAGATATTTCACTTCCCACCATGGGTGGGAGAGTGAAGATTTAGGCCAGCATCTTAGACAAGACTTCTCTCAGAATGAAACTATTTGCAGAAGAGCCTCACAAAATATGAGAGTCCATCTTGAATGAGAAGCAATGATAAACACATATTGTGGCAACTAGAGTCAGAGAAGCAAATGCAAAGTCCTGTTTTATATTAGCTGCAAATAAGCCAGTATGTAATAGTCTTCAAAATATGAAATGTTTTCTTTCCTCTGTTTTGACTAGGTTTGTAATAAGTCAAAAAATATAATAAAAGTCAGAGCAGAGCTGCTAAAGCCAATCCTCTCTTTGGCCTAAAACAACAGTAACAAAGGCAGAAGAAGTGTTTTACTCTTTCAGTCATTTTGGAAACTGAACTGGATGGCTAAATGAATCAAAGTTTAATTTTCTGAATATTTGTCAAAAATTCAACATGTTTGTTTTTGCCGGATGATAATGTGCTATACTCACCGTGTTCAAAGTCAAGGCATAACATTTTTCAGTAGCTCCTATTTTATCTTTGTGATATGCACACAAATAGAGTTTAGCCTCTCATACTCAAACTGCAACACAGTTTATGCAAGGCACTTATCTAGATTGCTGTGAAACAGTGCTGTAAAATATGGTAAATACCGTGTGAAAAACATTTTTGTGTTGCTTAGACACGACTTCAGTGAAAGCAGGGTTTGCTTGCCAACTTGCAGGGGAGTTAGAAGGGCTCAAAAAGTTGCTTTCTGTTCTCGCAATATCTAATTTTTCCACGTGTACTTTATACCTTGCCAGGAAACAACCAGGCAATAATGTTGCAATTAAATAGCAAAATAGGTAACACTGGAGGTTATAGCCAGCTAATGCTGATGTTCCTGCTGTCCCTTTGAATGTCTCTTCCCATGGACTGTAAAGGGAATCTAGATTCCTAAATTTGCATTTCCTTAATTGTACCTAAGGTAGATGCCTAAAGTAAGCACAGTATATCCCTAAGTAAATGTACTAATTGTATGTTAAATCTATTCCCACTCCAGTGTCTGTGCTTTTCCCTTCTCCTGCCTTTTTAAAATAACAAAAGAAAATAACTTTCAGATGCTTAGTGTTCAGCCAGATGTGAGATGTGCAAGCTCATTTTCCTACCCCTGCACTACTCTCTGGTAAAGGTAGATTAGACAAGTGGTAAACAAATCCATTCCAACCTGGTCCTCACATTTTAAGGCTGTAACTGCAAATTAGAGCAATGATATTGGTAGGCATTTCAAGTGCTAAACACCTTTAGAGATACAATATTTAATCCTGGAAACTGATGAGCACTCTTGGTCTGGTCACACAATACACCTAAAAAAGGTCTATGGTGCTTTCTTTTTACATAAGATCGCTATTAAATGCTTTGCTGCATTGAGTGAAAATAGATAATGGCAAGATAAGGTTTATGTCACCTAATTTTGGACATTTAACAGTAAGATGTCAATCTGAAGCTAATCATCAAAACTCAGCCTGTTACTAAAGAGAGGAGGTAAAAGCATCTCCAGAGGGTGATTCTATTGTAGACATTTATTTATGAATGACTGAATTTTTCCCACTCATTCCTTTCTAACTCTCTCTTAATGGGAGCCCTTTATCTTAGACTACACAACTGACTTTCTGAGAGTCAAAGTAATTGAGTTTAATTACCTATTAATTTCTGCAGAATTTGTAGTGATTTCACATTTAATCTATGTATCAGCTCAAAATACTGATATAATTTGAATTCAAAGTTAGTATCTGCATCTCTCTGTTATTACATGCAAGCAGAAAGAGAAAATAAATGCTGCCAGTCTCTTGAACTCTTCTTTTTTCTTTTTTTAATATTACACAAGGGTGAAATCACTTGGCCACCAAATTGTCAGAGAGTAATAATTTATTCTCTTCTTATCTGATACTGAATCTGCAGATTGCTGTCACACCCACAGTGATAAATTTATACCTAGTTCTCTGATGGAAAGAATTCAGGCAGTGAGAAATAACTGCCTGTTAGGAGTGGAGTTCTTATCTAGGTGTGGAGTCTCAGCTAAAACTGAATTAATAATTTATTGAGAGGAATAAAAAAAGCACAACACTTCAGTTCTTATATGTTAAAAAGTTTTTCAGCAAGTGGATTGCAACTGAAGCTAAAGATTCTCAAAAGGCAGCCACACAGCATTGTAGGAAACTCTGTAGTTGAGTTTTGCCAAAGACCTCCTGTGTGGTCTTGAGATCCTCTGATAGAATTATGAAAAAAAACCTGTGATAAAATCTAATGTTTTTTTCCCTGGAAGTGCACTTAGTACTGAAAGGAAGAAATGGAAAGCTTGTTCATAAAAATACAGCACGAGTAAAATGTGGGTAGAAGATGTGAACCTTTGCACGGTATCTGACTTTATTTTAATTTCCATGCAGTATCAGTAAAATAAAACTTTTATCACGAGCTTGACAGTGAAGGCATTGGAATGATCTGTTCCCCCAGGCTCAGGTCAACACACCTTTGCTGTCTGTCAGTCAAATGGCAGTGGCAGGGTGTGCCTGTGGTCCCAGCCCGCTGCAAACCAGCAGCTTAGCCAATCTTCCTGGGTGACTGCTCATAAACACCCAGCTGGCTTGGTGGCTGCCACAGGCCAGCAACACGCTTGGAGCAGCCAGTCACTGCCAGACCCCTGAAAGCCAGGAGTGTCTTGCAGTCCAGAAGGCAAATGGAACTAGAAATGGGAGCCTGAAGAACTACTGACTTCTTCACCAGTGGATTTTGGGGGGAAAATGATAAGATTTTCCCCTTTACTACTTTTTCCTTTTTTTTAGCTGGCAAATAATTATACTACAGTGTAAGTCTGATCTACAGTTTAATTAAAGTGTTGGGATATTTTCCCACAAATTTGGTCTATATTTCTACAAATTGTTGAAATTCCCACATATTTCTTCTTAATAAATTATTACAGTGGGGCTTATTTAGTTTCCAAACTATTTACATCACCTGCAGGTCCTTCTTTTAATTACACAGAAATGTATTTTTTTTAAAAAAATCTATTGATGAGCCTTTGTTTTCAAGACCTGTATTTCTAATCTGATAGTTTATATATCAGATTTGAGCTTACATGGCTACTTGAAACTTTTTCATTTAAGACCTTTGCACATTTCAATTTATTCATCGATGCCAATTTAAACATAATTTCCTTGTTGGGAGAAGTGACAAAATTGAAGTACACCCATCAAAAAAACATGCTGTACTAATTCTAAATGGTAATGCACTCTGGCCCTGCAGGCTGGTTAGCCTGTATGGACCCAGGGAGGTCACTGGGGTTCCTTGTGAATGCAGGAGTCACCGTGGAATGCAGGGCTGGGGCAGGAGTCTCTGTTTGCTTTACCTAGAAAATGGATTTGAAATATTCCTGGGAGGGCTTTCAGGATCTACCCAAATGAATGTGTTCCATCTTGAAGATGGGTAATACTGATAACATGCAGATGTTGTTTATTTGTAGAAGCCCATTTCTTAGATTTTAGAAGTGTCAGGGGTATACTGAGGAAAAAAAAAATCCAGTGTGGTGCAGCCTGCCCTTGGTAACAAGGCATTTGATCCTTTCCACGAGCTGCAGCACCAACAACTGACTCACAGAGAGTCTAAAGCAGCTAGAACCATGCAAAATTGCTTTATTTACAGGGCCAAGAGATTCTGGGAAAAGGCATCTCTGGGAACTACATAATAGCCACAAAGCCCACGTAGCATCTAAGAAAACTTCCAACAGCTCATGGGTTAGATCTTTGGCTGGTGTCAGAACGCACCACCCCCCAACATTACAGCCTTGGGACACTTGTAGTAGGTCACAACAAAAGCCCATTTACCCCAACATCCTGTCTCCAGCAGAGACCACAGGTCAGTGTCTGAGGAAGAGTGTGGGAACTAGGAAATCACAAGATATATCACAGAAATGCATTCTCACCCTGGAGTAATTTTCAAATAAACCCTAAGAACAATATGGGTATGTTGTAGGCTTCAGTTTGATTTTGTTGGGTTTTTTTTAAATTTGGTACTATTTACTGATTTCTTACCCGTGGGCTTGTCCAGCTTCCTTTTAATGCTCTGTAAACTTGTAGCATTCACAGCACCCTGTGGCCAGCAGTTCCCAAGCTGAACCATTTAATGAAGAACAATAATTGTGCTCTCTGTTTCTCATCTATGTCCCTTAACCTAGAGACAAAAACATGGACAATGGTGGGGGTCCATTGAGATTTTTCACAGTGACACTCATTGAGAAAGTACTAGGCTTTGCAGCTGTTTTATCACTGTTGAGCTCTGCTTTCTTCTTTTTTTTTCTTCTTTCTTACTGATGCCATTTGTGTCCCCTCCCAAGGAGTAGCTGGGGTCAGTTCCCAGCTCTCCCGTAGGCTGCCTCTGTGCCCTCTTGGGCTGTGACCTTATCTGTATAACCAAGTGTTGAAAGTACTGGCAATTTAATCCCTTAAGCCTAATTTCCACATTCTTAACAACAGTTTGCTTCCCCCACCCTTCGCTTATCTTGTATATGTACACAGAATGGTTCTCTGGAAGTGAGTCTGCTTTTTTTTTTAGTATACAGAGACCCCAAATCCAGAGGAAGCCAAATAAACTTTTAGGTTGACTTTAAAATTATAATACTTGAATTAAAAAGAAAAACAATACGTCTTCTTCTTTCTATTCTGCATCTGGTTATGATCTCTTAAGGTCTTTCTTCACATTATGTGGATTAGAATCTTTTTTAATTAAGCAATAGGAAAGCCTCTCACATGGCACAGAAAAACAGGGGAAAAGAAGGCTTGAAGAACACAAAAAATCTTGAAAGCCATAATCAAATCATGAATATCACTAACTTCAATCACCACATCTTTACACAAATACAATGTGCATTATTTTTACTGTTTTATTTTTGACAGTTGCTGGCCTCAGGATTATTATGCTTCTGAGGAAAAGAAACTGGAAAAATAAAGTACCTTTTTGTGTCTGCAAGTAATTCTCTCCTTGTTGTATTCATGATCATTTTACTGCAAGATAGCTCACACTATGAAATTCAAGAACAATTGCTTTGGAAGTATTCCAGGTGAAGCCACACTAAAATTGTGGTAACAGTGGTGTGTCAAGGTATTATCAGGGTCAGAGTAAAGAATCTTGGAATGTGCCATAAGTACATTCTTCCAGAAGAGCACTTCTTCATGTCTTCCCTTAAGTCAACAGCACTATAGCTTTGAGAACTAATTGGTGTCTATTCAGAGTTTCATTGACTTCCAACAGAAACGGAATCAGTCTTCTTTCATGCCAAATTATGCATCTCTGAATTCAGACCAACAAAAATGGTTTCCATCATTTTCTCTTTCCCTTAATCAATTAAAAAAGAGTGGTGAAGGAGCTCTCAAGATATCACTGACTCACCTTCCACTGAAACTGTTGCCCACTGGTGATTGTCTGTCCTGTCTGCAGATCCCAGTGAGGGAGAACCTGCAGTATCCCCTGGTCATCTGATGTCACTCACTGACCACGCACTGCTAAGCAAAGCATACTGTTTGCTGAGAAACATTCACCGTTTGGTAATTTGGTAAGTGAGACCTGCTAAACAAGGAAGATCTTCCTTTATAAAGAAATTGTGCATGGGAGGTCTTATTGCAATGCCTCTGACCTGGTTAAGCTAATTGGGCAGTCATGCTTTATTTATACCTAACACAGAATTTTTCCGACCTCAAACTTGAAGACTTTTAACACCCTAGAAAGTGCTGATTTAAAAGAAGCGTGGGTTGCTTTGCAATGTACCTTTTCAATTATGTAGTTTGAGGAACCAGTGTTTTTCTAACTTTTCTTCCTAGCACACCCTTAGTAAGGCAAGGCTCTTAATAAGCCACCACATTTATGACCTTCACAGTGTGGCAGCACAGAAATGCAGTGAGGACAAGCAGCTGTCTCCTCATGGGTGCAGTGTTCCGAGCCCTGCCAGTGCCAGGGAGACCAGTGGCCCCTTCATGGTGAGGGCACACCACGTACTGCCAGCCCAGCCTGCAGAGCCCCACTGCAGCTTCCCTCAGCACCAAGGTTTTTCACGGCATGTGAAACCTTTCTCGGGCTAAATGCAGAAGGGAAAAACGTTTAGGAATAGCCAGCTTAGAAAACTATGTAACAAATGCAGCTGTAGTGAGGAATAATGTTTGTTGGCATTCCCTGAACATATTGCAGATCATTTACAGGTCTCAGCAAAATTCCTACAGAGCGCCAGGCCCAGGGAGTGAATTAGTGTGCTTCATGCTGGTGAAGCCATTTACTTTAAACAAAATACAAAGTTTAGGAACTGCATGAACTTTCCAAACAGACTGTTCTCCTTATCTGGATAAGGAGCAGTTACCAATTAATAATTTCTGGTTAGTTACTCTTAGCCTTTTCTAATTTCTTTCAGCTCCAATGTCATTGAGAAATTTCTAAGTGAATTTAAGATCCGTTACTCAAATTGCTGTCCTTGAGTTCCTTACCACAGTCCCTGTCTGCCATCTGATTTTTTTTTCCTTGTAATTTGCATATGTCAGTAATCTGGCAGGATGTGCTCTATCCAATAGCCAGGCATGTTGCAAAAGCCTCTTGCTATTTTTGTCCAGCTTAGCAAAGTTATTCGAGTAACTTTCAGTGCCATAATGTTCAATGGTTATCTAGGTATCTGTCAAAAGGGAACATTGTTTCCTGACTGATTCTTAAGCATATGGATTCTACTTTATTTGTCATAAATAGTTTATTTCTGCTCATGTAACAGAGTTCCTCAGACCAACTGGAATAATAATGTGGCATGCAGCTACAGTCCGAGCAGCCAGCCAACCAGAGCATGATTCTTTATCATAGTTTTGCATTGTTCTGCTAACTGCATGATGCCAAAAAATAATAATAATAAAGAGAAATCCTTTGTTCCCTTTCACTAACCTAGAAGGTCACAAAACAGACAGTTCCTTCTTGATTACACTAAATAAATAAAAGTCTGATTCATAGAGGGGAAACAATCATCTGCCAACTGCCAAACCCTATAAAGGGTAAATCTGTTTTTACTGTGTGAGCCAGATTGATGAGTCACCGAGGCTATGACTAATACCAGCAAGAATTAAAATGTACCCAAAAATATAACCTCCCTTTGTACTACACAAGGGTACCTCAACAGCAGACTCTGCTCCAACAAGTTTTGGTGGGGAGTAGGGACCACCCCAGCATTCTCTCTCCAGATCCAGGGGCCATCCCTACCACAGCTACTGACACACATTTTCTTTATTCACAGGCATAAACTCAGCAAGGGACATGAATAAGTAGGTTCTTCATTTGGGAAATCAGCCACTATGGAAATAAACACCCACCTCTCCTCCCTCCTCCCTGCCCTGGGCGAGCTGCCTTCAGAACATGCCAAAACCAGAGGTTCCTCCCGGAGCCCAGTGACATGCACTTGGATGCAGACAGGAGGCTTCTCCATAGGAAAACCCAAGCAGGCTGGTCCAGACAAAGACAGAGTGAAAGATCAGGGGGAGTTTTTGGATCTTCTTGCGAAGCATACTCTCCAAGAGCCTGGAGAAAATGGGATGTAATGAACTGGTCACTTATCATTTTGAAAATTATGTAAGAAAAATGTTAAAAAAATGGCAAAAAGAAAAAAAAAAAAAAAAGAGGTTGTTCATTAATTTCATTTCTTTAAATGGGTGAATTTGCAAGTCCATTACAGTCAATGACAAAATTCCTGTTGATGGTAAGTGTGCCAGAATTTCACCAGCTGCACTTATCCCCTAAATGCATGTTTTAGTAACTCATCAAAACTAATGCTGCAGACTTTTGCTTTTAAGTACAGCTCCTTCCACTGAGACACATCACAACCCAACAGAAACTGTCTTCAAAGAGATAAGGTAAGTCTTCGTCATTCCTTAATTCAGCTACGTTTTATTCCAAAAATTAACTCCTGCATCCTCAGCCATTGGTGATCAGGGTCCACGGATAATCATTAGAAATTACACAATAGAGGAGTCACCTCAAGTGAACTAAAATGAAATGAGGAAAAAATAAGTCTTGCCTATGGATACTAGTAATTGTCAATTCTCAGGTAAACATCTATATTGTCATTCTGGCATCTGAGACCCTTTGCAGCAAGGCCTAGCATGGATCTGAGCCCCTAAATTTGGCTGTTGTTTATTAAAAATAAAAACTAGAATATTGCCATATATTAACTCTCCAGATACCTGATTAGAAATCATTTTGGTGAGGATGTCCCAGTGAGAAAAAGAGAAAGAATGCACTGTACTCAAACACTGAATCATTAACAGGGAAGAATGCACACTTTTTTAGGCCTTACATCAATCTAAACAGCAAATTAGCTTCAACCTGCTCCAGACTGGAAGAGCTGCAATTGATACTCAAAACTGGTTAGAACAGGTACTTTTATGTTCTCTTCTGCACTGTAATTGAATGCTGTCCAGGTTACCAGCACTGAACTGGAAAACAGTTTTATTAAATTTTATTTGGTTTTATTTAAAATACCATAAATTATTCATTTTTCTAATCCAACAAAGTGTTTATTTTTATTTAAATATTTTTTATTGATTTTATTTTTATTACCATTTAAAGCATGAGCCTCTTAAAGATAGTGGGGGTTTATGATTAAATTTTGCAATTCAGCCTTTAAAAAAAAATTATTTGCACAGCTCCATATATTTGGTAGATTTGTCTTGAGACACTTTTCTAGAGAACCCAGAAACTTAATATTAAAGCTACTTTATATTTTTTTAGTGCTTTGATCTTTAGAGTAATGGGAATGGGGTTAAAAAGTAGATAATTCCACCTTTTTACTACAATTTCAATCTTTCACAGTTATTTCAATCTTTCATGGTTATTGTAACAATGACAACTGGCTATGTAGCGGAATATAAAGAAATATGCGAAAAAGCCCAGAAACATATTTGGCCTATGCAGTCACGAAAAGTAGGGGAAGTTCAGATACCAAATCCACCTGTCTTGCCAGCAGCAGTTTAGATATAAATACCTCCTTTTTTTCCTGGTGGTTCCATCAGAACAAATTAGTGAATATCCCTTGGGAGAGCAGGGTTATAAACTGCACTCATATTCCTGTCTATGGAACCTCTGAATAATACATGTAACTTGTGACTCATATGCCAAGAATCCCAATTCAATGTATCTATCAGCAGTGCTAAGCGTTCTAATTTCTTTTAATAAATGAATGAAATGCTGTTAATCAGTCATTTAACAATTACAAGGTTCTCAAAAGGACAAAAGATTATATATATCAATATAAACCCTGTAAAAATGGACGAGGAAAGTCAGTGAACTGGGGTGGAGTCTATTTGAAAATCCTTCCCTAACCTTGTGCAAGTAGCTAATTTTTTCTGTACCTCAGTTTTCCAGACACAATAAGCTTATAATCATTCTCTGCCTGGAGAAGTGTTGTGATGACAAGCCATGTTTATTTGAGAGGTTTACATATACAATGATGAAGGCAGTCATAAAAATAAGTAGGCAGATAAAAGTGATTCACTGGCTGAAATAAAATGATTCTTGTTAAATTTCAAATTTCATCTTCTTTGCTGCATATAGAGACCTATGGCATGGGAAATAAACCATGGGTTTACTGCTGAGGAGCTGACCTGAAAAGAAATTGTTGACATATTTTTCTGGTTGGCAAAAAGAAGTCCATATTCCTTTCTTGATCTCAATGGCTTGACTTCATTTTTCCATGTCTCTTTGAAAATTTCAAAATTGTTTCCATCTCATCCCCTCCTCCTAAAGTAAATATCTGGACAGATGTGTGGGCATGGGCTGTTTAGAGAGCTGGGTGACAGAGCATGATGAGGCTGTGAGTCTTTAAAGGAGCAGGGCTGTGCCCCAGACTCGGTGTGTTTGCAGAGGCAAGATGATAGATTCATAGAGGAATCTGACTTGAACTTAAAAAAGACCTAGGAGTGTGGAGAGATAAAACCCAAAATGCCAGTAACAGAGAAGGGTGTGTCCAGTCTTGCAGCTTTGTGTGAATGGTGACATACTCCTATGTTATTTACAGTGAAGAATAAAGTATAGGGTTTAGAACTTTTTTGGGTACTACTTATTTCAGGTATCAGAAGCCTCTAAAGTGCTGCCCTGTAAATCCAGATAAAGCACAAGGCTGGAGGGCTTCAAGCTCTGTGCTGAACTTGGCACCTGAATAACACTGAGTTTCTGTGGCTGAGAAGCTCCCTGCTTCCACCTAGAAGAAGCAAACAGAAAGCAGTGCATACAACCAATATCTAAATGAGAAGAGCAGGAAGACACTATGGGTCAAGGGAAGCTGAGGAGTGATCTCTGTATGCAATAACCAGAGAGAAGCAGCCTAAAGGTTAATACAAGCAGCTTAATGGTTTCTTTCCAGCAAGATTGAGAAGGTTACTGCAGCAGATATAAAGGAAAAGGAAAAAAACAAATGGGGCCAAACACGGGGCCAAACACAAGCAAAAAGAAAACCAATGCAAACCAAAAAAACCAAAAAACCCAAACAAAAAATCCCACACTGAAATTGTGCCAAACAGAAATTTAGCTAGAATAGTCTTCTGCCTACAGAACTACCATAAATTTCTCCTCTGTGCATGTGACACAGCAAGTCCCCAGAAACTTTAATAAAACCCAATAATCAGGGAGGAGAGCTTGGAGTCACATGCACTAGTGGTAACATTATAAAATGTGCAGTGAGCACGGATCCGATTGCCTGATTGCTTGATGGCACATGGTTTTGTCCAAGCCAAGTGAGGTTGTAAAGGTGATAAGCTGGTCACCAAGGTCTTCAAGCTTTGTGCAGGGGTGGCATAGAGACTTTGAAAACTGTCTCCAAGACACAGAGAGGGAAGGTGCTGGGAGAGGCAGCAACAGCCAAAGTTGGTGAGAAAAGTGCTGTCCTAGAAGTCTGTGAATATCTCCCACGAAGTTACCAGCTCTTCCTACACTCTGGTCTCACTTAGGAAAAGGATAAAGCCATCATAAAGCCTTGAAGTTTCTCTCTCTTGGTGCTTTTGTTTCACCCTTGCCATTGAACAGCATGTTGAGGCAAGATGATTCTTTTGGGGCGCTTAGAAAATGAAACAGGGAGAGAAAGGGAAAATACAGTGTGGCATATCAAATTCCTGGCTTAAGCAAATGAAGTGGAAACAGGGACATTAGCTTTCTGAATTGTTCTGTATCATGAAGTTGTGAAATTGCAATGGAAATGAAAAGAAAGGTAACAAAACGAAGAGTGGTCACACCTTAGTCGAAGGCTCTAAGAGGAGAGAAAAGCCATATGTCCTTAATGTATTCTTTAAAAAATGAAATGCAAAGACCCTTTTATGAGAAAAGCAGGTTCCTACAAATGTAGTGAACAACCCAGAGAACAGTATGATGCCAAACTGAATCAAACTATTTGTATAAGCAATCATTATATGTGATTTATTTTTTGTGCCATAACAGTAGTGGGATGAAAGTTAAAGAACATTTAAAGTAAGAACAGTGCTGTAGCTGTAGGTGAGGAGAATGGAAAATAATGTGGTGTAATCAAAGCACAGTCTACATGTGAGAAAACATGAGAACTGGAACATATCACAAGAGCTCATTTGAATGGACACTACCAGAGACAGAATGCTGAAAACTCAAAGGAGACAACTCACCACACCAAGGGAAAAAAAAAAAAATGAACAGAGGTTTCTGAGATGAAATTTCCACGTCCAATACTGTTTTATTGTATGGCAGGAAAAAAGACTGATTAATAAGGTTCAGATTAGGGCCTGGCACAAGCAGAGGGCAGTGGCAAAGTAAGAAAAACGAAATCATAAAGCAAACAGAAGGAGCAGCAACAGCAGTGCTGAAGTACTAACAATTTGCCTTGAGCAATATTCAAGAGAAGAAAAGAAAGTGCAATTAATTAAAGCCAACTTAGAATAATATGATGACAAGGCCAATTACTAATGGAATAAAATAAGCTTACATATTGCTGGTTTTATTGCTATTTTTAATTGGGCTGACTCCCACCAAGTATATTTTTCTACATGATATTGGACTTTTGCAGATTTGATCCATAATTTGATTTTAAAAACCAGATTATAGTAGCAGAGAAGAGCAGAATGAAGATCAGATCCTGAGCATATTTCTGCTTTTCACTCTGACAAGCACTTTTAAGAATGAAAACAAGCTCTGAACAAGGGAAAAGTACTGCTGGGGGAAGAAGTTGGATTACAGGCTTCTGCAGGGGAAGCATTGGTGTTGATCACCGGAGCCATGTGAGTTCAAAAACCATGTCTGTACAGCAGAAATAGCCAGGATGAAAGAGGTGAGCAAGTGATTAGAGTGTGACACTGGGGGGAAGGCCAGAAGAGCCTTCTTTTGGAACAGTTGCACACGTTAAAGAGAGAAAACTGGCCCCCTCTTGTTCCTCACTGACTTCAGGATAACAGGATTTTTCATGCATTCTTTGCAACCAAACCAGGTTTCCATTAGGAGGCACCTGACTTTCCAAAGAGAATAACCCAGAGAGGTCTCTAAATACATAAAATCTGGAGCAATAAAATTTATTGGTCCAAATGCTGCATGTAACACTGCAAAACATTGTATAAATATTCGAGAAGACAATCTACATGGAATTTATGCTGTGCAAGGAACATCTTTCAATTATATGTGTTCAGTTTTAAGAGTATCATGCCAGTTTTGAAGACTTATGTAAGATGTATAAGTTCAGTTGTGAGTGCTCAGCCTCTGCCCACTATAAAGCATGGACTGATATCAGGGAAATGATCTGGAGTTCCTAATTAATGGGAATCATGTTTCAATATTTTTTTTCATTTGTGTAAGCCACTGGTACACGTGTGTGTAACTGCTCCCAAATAAAGGAGGATGTGAGCCTGGAAAAATTATTAATTTACCAGCTCTTCAGCATAAGGAATAAATATTTCAGTCTTTAATTGAAAAAGACATGGGCTTATTTGGTGATGTTAACCAAGGTAAGATTCATACAGCCTTATCTGAAACCTCATGCTCTCTTTGAAGAGCACAACAAATCACTGGAGATGGATTAGACATGAAAAGCCAGAGCCCTCACCCTATTATGAAGAGTATTCTGAGGAATGAGCCTTGTCAGAAGCACTTCAAGAAATCTCACCCAGCTGAAATATCACACTGACAGCCCTTTGCCACTCTCTGAAGAATTTTGTTCTTTATGTGTTTTATTTCAATAACCTCTAAACATGAATAAAGTCGTGGACAGGCAGTCTGAGGCATACAACCACCCGCATATTGCATGGAGAAGAGAAAAATTAGGTGCTGATCAAAAAAGGTAACACAGAGAGTGGGAGTAAATATTCTGCAAAGGAAGGACACTGCAATGTGGGAATCCCAGCAGTAGTTTTTATTCTTTGCCTTCATCTTCAAGTTATTATTTGATTTTTGGTGGAGAAAATCTTTCCCCTAGTCTCACCACATGCTTTTTGTTCTATTTAAGAACAAGAGAGATTCAAACCTTGGCAAAGAGGCACAAAAAAGGAAAGTGCAAGAGCTTAGACAACAATGAAAACTTTTATTCTAGGACAAGAAATAAAGCAGGCTCAACTGCTTCGGTATTTGTTGTAAAACTCTGGCCTAAGTATTTTTCCTATTAGTCCATCTGGCAGCCTTCAGTAAGTGTTCCTACACCTTGACTCAGCCAGCAAGGGTGAGTCAGCGACGCACAGAGCAGGAACACCAGCGGGGAGCTGAGCATGTACCAAGGGCACTTGTAGCCAGAACTGAACTGAAACCAAGCAGAAAAGAAAAGCTGTTCACCTAACATGGCCTTCTCATTTCAGCTAATTTAAACATCCCTGTGGGAAAAGCTCTACCTGTGAGTCAGCAAAATGCCTTAAGCACAGTTCACTGGAGAAGTCCCATTTAAGTAACAACTGAAAAATATACACAGGTATTAGAAAATAATATATATGAGAGTGATGGTGATAAATCTCTGGTTGGGGACCACAAGAAGAAATGGAGAGGAATGGTTTTGTTCTCCCAGCTAATGTATGGGTCATAAGCCAGCAGCCAGCAGAGCCAGCCTTGAGATCATTGAGGGCCCAAGCTGCTGCTGGAACCAGATCCTGAGCTGTCTCCTTTGTTCTCTGGCCAGTGGTGGGACAGTCAGAAAGAAAACTTCTTTCAGTTCTATCTCAGCAGTCAGGAAGTGAGCTCAGCTGGTGATGTGCATTCCCTGCACTTGTCTCTGACCATGGTTATTTGGTAAATTGAGCATTAGTCAGATCATGTCCTCCATGAGAACCAGCTGCTGCAGCTTCATTGCTGCCACATGCACCAGCTTTGGATACAGCACTTACAAGGTACCATTACATCCAGAACTTTTAATAATCACCCCAGAAGGAGTTTCAATAGAATATAAAAATTCCATGAAGTGATGAAAATTAATCTCAAGAGACGGATGTTGATGTATATTTCTTGTGGAGAGATGCACTGTTTCTTGCCAGGTGCCATAGTATATTACATCCTCTACTAGACTGTCCTCTAGATTGCAAAATATATATTAGAATAACAGTCTAATTCATGGCAGAGAAATACAACCAAAAGGGATAAGTAGTAACAGAGGCAGCTGAATTAAGTTGGGTGCACCTCCCACCTAAACCCCACCTCAAGGACACTGGATGGAGATGGAGAGGACAAAAGAGACAGCCTGTGCCCTAAGCAGATCTATAAATCCTGGTCACACCAGAGGAGAGATGATATTTCTACTTTATCACCAAAGGGACTTGGGTTTTTGAGAGATAAATATTTTTTAAAGCTACCGAAGGGCAAATCCTGCAACATTTTAATTTTCCTATTTTTCATTAAATTGCCTCCACTTTCTGATCACATTCCAGATGAACAGAAATATGAATATATTAGTAAACAATATTTTTAACCAAAATGCAATTTCCTCTCATGTCAAAATGAAAGATAATCTGTGTAACTTCAGGGGTTTGGAGGCCTTTCTATCAGAAAATGTCTTTTACTCACATTAGCTAATTCAAGAGAACCTTCTAAGTAGTCCTCCAGAGACACCAGTTCCCTTTTATTGCATTCATCTGTCTTTTATGGCTTTGCTCTCATGAAAGATTAATAGCTGCAAAGGTCAAGGGCCATTGTGAACATTTAGTCTGACCTGAATAGCATAGGCTATCAAATTTTACCCAGTAATTCTTGCACTGAATCCCATTAATCGGAGATAAAGCATCATATATCTTTTAGCAAGAAGTGTTTTCTTGATTTAAAGGCAGAAAATTATGAGAAGCCTGCTCCAGAAATTTTTTCCATGGTTTATTTGCCCTGACTGCAAATTTTCACTAGAGCTGAGTACGATTTTTTTTCAATGAAATATTTTACACTGGAGAAATGTGGGTAGTATCAAAGGAGTGCAGTCCTTGAGCTCTATCTCACCATTTTAATTCCACTAAAGAAAAAAAGAAAAACAGCAGTGTAATATTCCTCTACACATTAGATTCTGTTCTGATTTGCTTTCTGGATGGTCCTCTGTCCTCTCATCAGGACAACTGGGGAGCCAGGCTACTCGTGCTCCCTGTGTAGTGCTCGGCAGTGGCAATGCCTCTTGTGACGTCTCAGCCAGAGCAGATGTTCCCAGACACACTGAGCCTGGTCTAAGACACTAACCCCATCCTCACCAGGTGCATTTTCCCAAATGCCAGCAAAACTCTACAGTTTCTCTTGGGCTTGTGGTCCTACTTAAAAGTGCCATAAATCCCATTTCTGCCTCCTGTGTTTGGAATATGGCTTTGGCCTCAGGAAATTCATCCATAGCTTTCAAATAAACCATGCAAAATAAATTAATCTGGCAGAAGGTTACAGGCTCGTGGGGGCAATCTGTTAACTTTCTGGAGGAGGGTTTGATCTCAGCCTGTCGTCGGATCAAAGCAAGCCAGAGAGCCTCTGGTGATGTACAGCCTGAGCCACACAGATTAGTTGGACCTGCAAACCAGAGTAACACACAGACACTGAAGTGATGATACGACAGTCACGGGCTTGGATTACTTGATATCCTTTCCCAAAAGATTCCTTTTCCCATGGACTGAAATCCACTAACAGGAATTTATCAGAGCGGCTCTGACGTGGTTTTCTAACTAATTTCTTCTCTCTAAAATATAAATCATAGGCTTCTAGATGTAAGAAGCTGAAAGTCTCGAAGGAAACTTTTTTCCAACAGATAATTTTGTTTCTAAAAGCTGAAGTTTCAAAAAAAAAAAGAAGCTTTTGCATCAAATAATTTTCAAAAAACTAGAATAATTTCCTATTTCAAAATAGTATCTTTTGCTTACATGTTTTTAAGATTTTTAATTTTGTAAATAATTTTTTCTGCTTAGTCAATAATACAAAATACTTTTTCAAAGAAATATACCAAGTAGCTTTGCACTAAAACATTCTTTTATT
This sequence comes from Rhipidura dahli, assembly GCA_013399225.1. Taxonomy (NCBI): domain Eukaryota; kingdom Metazoa; phylum Chordata; class Aves; order Passeriformes; family Rhipiduridae; genus Rhipidura; species Rhipidura dahli. Next base: position 505,314 of record VXAC01002818.1, on the reverse strand, counting down.
AAATTTTTAAAACTTCTAGTTTATGTAGCAATGGCAAAGTTCCAAATACTACAAACTTTCAATATTACAATTCCTGCCCTCACTATGACTATATTTATTTATTGCAGCAGAAACTGGACAACATAAATCTCACAAACTGTATCACTGTGGTAGAGGAAATTGGAAGTCATTTCCTCAGATTCTTTCTCAGAGATTTTTTGGACAGGCATGAGAACTCAAGCACACTCTTTACCTCTCCCCATTGTACAAGGACCTCAGGGAAGAGGTTCTCCTAACCTTGTCACTTCTGCTCACTGGCTAGCAGAGGGAGAATGGGTCCAGGTCCACAGTAAAGCAGGATGCAGCAGCAGAATGAGACACAGAACCTGTGAGTTCAGGAACACAGGTGCAAAATTAGAAAATTCACATCTAAAAATACCGATTCATGTCACTTTTAAGCAATATTTAATTTTGCCACTTTATGCATTATTTCTTTTTCTTCTTTGTCTGGTAATTAAACATTAAGAACCAAAGATTCTGTGAAGTGCTGTGAAAACATGATAAATGAAAGTATCATGCCAAAAGCGTTCACAGCTCAGTCACACAGAGCACAAGCAGATCACAAATGATGACAGCAAGGCCACAAGAGTGAGGTCTGGTGAGCCAGTAAGCACATTTTGGTTACAGCCACGAACATAACAGACTTGTTTAACCTTTCAGTTGCCTTGGATCCTCATATGACTTTGAATGGGAATATTCCTTTATGACACAGGTGTCAGTAACAAGAAAACTGTGCTCATTGTTTTTAGAATGGAAGATAGAAGATAATCCTTGCAGATGTCAAGCAATGGTGACCAAATGGTGAGCAAAACTGAACACTGAAATGAATTCTCTGACATGCTGAAAATTGCTAAGATGAACCTCCCATTCAGCAGCGGATTTTCTTTTCTGTATCTGATACTCCTAATAGCTATTATACTGGGCACATTCTCACAGTCTATTGTTAAATTTGAATAGTGGTTACAAATAAAAGCATTTTCAAGAACTTCCTGTTTTTTGGCTGTTCAATTTTTTTTTCCTTTTGTAAATGAGTTCTGTGGTTATTTTTATGGTGCTTATTGTCTCAACTTTTTAGCATCCTATTTGAAAACAGTAAATGGTTAGATTTCATGTCCCGTTCTCAAAACTTGCCATTCATGTATGCGTGCTGTGGGATCTGGAATCTGTAATATTCTGCTGGAAGAGCAGAAGCCTAAGTAGCTGTGATCAATTTATTGAGAAGGCAATGCTTGGCTGAACCAGAAAAATACACTTTTTGATTCTCAAAGTAGCAGATGGAAGGCTGCTTCACTCCAGAAACACATTTTAAAATACAGTGCCTTGGCATGGGTCTTGGAGGTGCTTTAATAATGGGCCTCACACGGCAATAAGACTCCAGAACCTTCTCTGAATATTTCACCCTACTGACACATGGTGTTTTGCACAAATACTGTCAAGGTAGCCCTGCCACAGGCCTGCTGGGCACAGCTAGAACAGGGATGTTGCAGCAAAGCCCACCACTGTCACTACTCTCATTCATTCAGTTTGACTTTGGGAACTTTTTACCTCATTTCCTAAAAACCTGGCTTTCTGACCTAATCCAAAAACTTGAAGCTGGGAGGCAAGGGTGCTGTTGAAACATATCATTTATCCATGGAAATCACTGCTTTAGTCAAAAAGATGACAATCAAAAATCAAAACTAACCAGTTGATTTATGTATCTTATCAGATTATCACAATTATTTAGCAGATAACTGTTCCTCATTGCGCCTCTGATGTCCAGATGGGTATTACACTTACCTTGGGTCAGATACCATTTCTGTAAGTACAATGGCAACAGTCTATAATCAAAACACCATTTTCGTAGCCTTTCTTTTATGATACTTAGACTTAAGCCATCCATAACATTTTTACTTCTACTGCAGCAACCTACAGCACTAAACAGCAGATCTGGCTCAAAGCTGGATGATGCTTCTCCTGTGCTGTGGCATGGACTGTTTCTATTTAAGGTTATATGACATCCTCATTGCAATTGCTTGTACAAAGAAATTCTATTCAAAAATTTTTCCACTCAGTTGACTTTTAATATGTTTTTAGACCTGCAGTAGTACCTGGCACTGGATTGTTAAACACCCACACACAAAATAACGAGGCTCCATGCAACATTCCATTTGAGAACCTTGGTTGAATCACAGAAATGGTATAAAAACCTGTCTACTTAAACATAACATATTTTTTTTGGTTTGTTCAGCCTAGAGAAGAGGAGACTGAGAGATGGCCTCATTGCGTTCTTCAACATCTTCACCATGGGAAGCAGAGGGGCTGGTACCAATATCTTCACTCTCACCACCAGTGACAGGACCCAAGGAAAAGGCCTGAAGCTGTGTCAGGCAAGGTTTAAGTTGGATATCAGGAAGGGCTCTTCACCCTGGAACGGGCTTCCCAGGGAAGTGATCACGGCACCAGCCTGACAGAGTTCAGCAAGTGTTTGGACAAAGCTCTCAGGCACATGGTGTGACTCTTGGGGTTGTTCTGTGACAGGAGTTTGATGATTCTTGTGGATCCACTCCCACTCAGTATATTCTGTGATTCTATGATATCTGATAACCAAGAAGTTGGGTCAACTGATCTCCCTATCTTGCAGAAGGCATTAAATCTGTTTTCAATCCGTGAAGACACAGGTTCTGAATGATACAGATACTGACCAAATAATAACCATACACATCTTCTGTGTTGATTTAGGGCTTAGATTTTCTAGAGCTGAAAGTGGCAGGAAGATGATTATTCATACACATGACAGAGAAAGCTCCTCACAACAGGATAGTTCAATCCAATACAAAATTACTTGTTTTCTATTTTTTTTTCCTTGAGAAAAACACTAGCCTTGAAAAAACAGCATGTTTTTGCCACACATGGGCATAAACATCTTACTGAAAGACATTCCTGGTACTAAGAGGCCAAACACAACAAGAGCCAACAGAAGAAGGTCAGACAAGTCAAAAGAAAAATGTAACTTTAAAAAAAAAATTTTAAAATCAGCACACATAATTATTTAAAGAAGTCATCACATGAAGTGATGGATTTTCTGTGTGTTCACATTTGTAATTAAGATTTTATCCCTTTCAGTACATGCTTCAACCAAAGACAAGCTGTTGGATGAGTTGCAAAACAAGGCAACTCAATGCAACTCAATGAAAAAAAATGAAACAAAGCACTTCAGCCTGTGTTAAAGAGGACCAGTGGATAGTCTGGGGCTTTCTTTTGTCCCTAAATACTTATTATTCCTTAAAAATCTGTTTGGTCTTTTATTTTCATATTTTGTAATTTTAAACAGAAAGGTGCTTGTTCAAAACATTGAGTACCAGCCATCACTCATAAACAAAATTGTACAAGAAATAAATGAAATGTCCAACTTAAATGCAACCAAGTAAAACTATAAACTAATGTCTCATCCTTTTTTGACTTTATGAATACAGTTGTTTATTTGCTTCTTGCTCGTGTCTCTTGGATTGGTAATTCAGCACAGTTTAACACCGAGTCAGTGACATTGACAGTGGCTTGAACATGCATTGAGTGCACGTTCAGTAAATCTGCTGATGACACCAAGCTGTGTGGCACCATCGATATCCTGCAGGGAAAGGATGTCATGCAGGGAGGCCTGGATGAGCCTGAGAGGTGGTCCCATGTGAAGCTCAACAAGGACAAGTGTAAGGTGCTGCACCTGGGTCGGTGCGATGCCAAGCACAAGAACAGGCTGAGCAGAGAGGGAATTGAGAGCAGTCCTGAAAAGAAAGACTTTGGGGTGTTGATGGACAAGAAGCTCAACATGACCCAGCAATGTGCAGCAGTTCAGAATGCCGACCATATCCTGGTCTGAATCAAAACCAGTAGGGCAAGGATTCTGGGATTCTGCCATACGGCTCCACTCTGGCAATACCCCACCCAGAGTGCTGCATCCAGCTCTGGGGCCCCCAACTTAAAAAGGATGTGGACCTGTCAGAGTGAGTCCAGAGGAGGCCACAAAGATTATCAGAGGGCTGGAACACCTCTCCTATGAAAACAAGGCAAGAGAGTTGGGGCTGTTTGTTTGTGAGGAAGAGAAGGCTCCAGAGAGACCTTAGAGCACTTTCCAGTTCTTAAAGAGGGCCTCCAGGAGAACTGGAGAGGGACTGTTTACAAGGGCAGGTAGTGATTGGGCAGGGGCAATGGCTTTAAACTGAAAGAGGGGAAGCTTAGATGCCATATTAGGAAGAAATCCTTTACCATAAGGGTGGCTAGGCACTGGAATAGGCTTCCAAGATAATTTGTAGATGTCCCATCCCTGGAAGATTTCAAGGCCAGACTGGACGGGACTTTGAGCAACCTCGCCTAGTGAGTGGCACCCCTGCCCATGGCAGGTGGGTTGGAATTAGATGGTGCTTATGGTCCCTTCCAACACAAACCATTCTATGATTCTATGATAAATATTTTTTTCCAATGTCCTACATTTCATAGGGTTTCCTCTTTATTGACTGACTTTTGCTTGTTGTAGTAAGTGGTAATTATCGCTTTCTACTGGATTTCTGTACATGGCAGCTTCATATAGAAAGGATCCTCTGCATTTGCTGCAGGACTAGCAGTATACAAATCATATTTGTTCTCCATCATAGCTTGCCACTGGGAAAGTCAATCCAAGCTGACTCCTAACCAACTGAAAATGGGTGATTGCTCCTGACGTAAGTGTTTCAGTGCTGGCCCAATTTTTTTTTTTTTTTTTACATCTTTTTTTATCTGGGGAGTCCAGAACTGCACAGTTTGTCCATAAGACACTGAATTCACTTTTAAGAGAAGGTTTAAGACCAGAGAGGTCTGACAACTTGACCTAAAGTCTGAAAATGCTAGATGTAAAAAAAATCAGCATTGCTTCAGTTTTAAGCCAGTCTGATGCTTTTTGCTGCATAACTCACATTTTTCTAACTCTGGGTGTGGACAATACCTTGCATTGTGCTTTCTCATGTGGTCCTGGTTAAGAACAATGTCTGGTTTTGCGTTGGGCCCTTCTCCTCAGTGTCATTTTGACTGCAGACTACGCAAGTGCTCTTTGAGTGTGGAAAAACCTAACTGTCCTGCTCTTTGTGGGTAGAAGGTAGATTGAAGCAACGATGAGCAAAGGGTAAATTCTTGCCCTTATATATCCAGGCTGTTTATGGAGAAGCAAATAGAAAAGCTGAGGCATGTGGCAGGAATCGAGCCCGTCCTGGCTGGGAGGAGTGCTGCAAAGAGCACAGGGTACATTGCTCCCTCTGTGGAGGTGGCTGCACCGTGGGGGCTGGAACAGTCCACGTCACCCTTCCAGGACAAATCATACAGAAGCAGGCAGCTGTAGGCATGCTGTCCCTGCTCCTGCTCTGCACCTCCCCACTGGACACTAGCACAGCAGGGCAGCCACAGAAACAGCCTCCAAGTCCTGCTTCCTAAGAGGTGATCTCTGGGCAGTGCCAGGGACTTGTTTGCCCAGCTGATCATTGTCTTCACAGACACAATGTGATTTTATAAACAAGGTGCATATCTGTTAGACTGTTCACGGCAGTGAGACGTTTCCTATTCCTTTTCTATTTGCTTCCCTGAACTGAGATTTTTTTTTTTTTAATCTATTACTAACTGTATAGCAATACAGTAATATGAGCTTGTGACTCAAGCTCTGCTAGCTCTCTGCAACAGGAAATAGGAGCTCTGAGCACTGAAGTGTCTGTCACTCCTCCAACAGTCAGGATAGCCACTTAGTCACAGTGACTAATGGCATTTTTGACCATAGCACTGTTTTTTATAAATGCATCTGGGCTGTTTATCCCAGGCTAAACCCACCCTGGATCCTGTGAGTGCTACAGTCCAGCTACATGCTGCTAATCCTCCAAGGGAAAGCGTCCCTACAAGTGTTTAAGATGACTCCTCTCACTAGATTCTAACACTAGTGAGTGAGATGCTTTCAGGGAACTTTACAATGCTGTATCCCCCTGGGATATAGCAGGGACAGCCTGTGCAGGATGAATCAATGCCATACGTCAAGTACTGTTTGTATATGTTTCAGAGTAACCAGGCAAAGTCTTTTAACTTTCCATCCTAGAGCCCGAGCAGTACTTTCCTGAATGTCAGCCAGGAAAATTTTGTAGATTTGGCAGTAGGACTGTGGGAAGCCTGGTTGAAGACCAGCCCAGAGTGCTGGAGCAGAGGCTTTATATAAAGAGAGAGAATCCAAACACCTTCCTTTGTTTCATGCTACAAACGAATACAAATGGAGCCCTGAGATTGCAATCAGGCTCCATTGTATAAGCACAGTCCTTTCCATTACTCCATTAAAGTTTTTTGGCATGCAGAGCTTCATTATTTTTCAGCTGGAAAACTAATTAAAATGAATTCTTTTTTATTTATCAGAGTGTTAATGCTTCAGTTCTCAAGTCTCCACTGGCTTCCAGCCATTTAATTTTGGTCCCTAGGGCAAAGCCTGACAAATTAAGATAAAGCCATTACTTAATGTTCCCCTCCTGAGAGAAAACAAGAAGTATTTCCTGTTCTTATTAATTGCACAAAGTCAATTTCCATGGTAGAATTTCAGCATGATCAGAGCCTTAGCACCCAACATCTCTCCCTTCCCGTGCTCCCCACTCAGCTGCAGTGGCTGAGGCAGGGAGCATTGCCAAAATTCGGCTGGGCTTTCGTCAGCTCCCAAAAACCACAGGGTGAACAAAGGCTCTGCTCAGGTGCTTGCCCTTTGCCGTTTGGAATCACCCTCTCCAGCACCTCTAAGGTACTTCTGTTTCAAAAGTGCTCTGCTTTATCTCCAAGGAGAAGCCAGCCCTGGGGATCCTAGCCATGCCAAATGGCTTAGTCAGAGCTGTGGTATGGGCACTGCCCCGCTCAAGTGCTTTCAAAGCAGCCAAAATACGCCTTTT
>VXAC01002818.1:436624-498312 GCA_013399225.1 Rhipidura dahli | reverse complement strand
TTTTTTCCCTGTGTGTATATCACAAAAGTTCACGCACTTTTCAAGCAGCGTGTTGACTTAAGCGGGACCTGTCGTGCCCAGCTGCGGAGCCGGGTGCCGCAGGTAACAAACAGCCCCTTCCCATGGCAACACAGCTGAATGCCCGTGCGCCAGGGCAGCGGGAGGACTCGCTGAGCCTCCGCTCGGGAAAGCAGCCAGGATGATGCAAAAAGTTTAGAGGGGAAGCAGAAAAACAAACAGAAGGGAAACACAGCAAAGCATCGGCAGTCGTGAGGGGACAGACACAGAGCAGCACCGCTGCGTTTCCCTCCCCGCCGGTGTCTGGTACAAACCTCAAACCCCTGGGCCGCCAGAGCTCTGCCCAGCATCGCTTTGCTCTTCAATGCTCTCTTTATAGCATTCTTACATTTCAACAAAGCTGACACCATTGAAGCCCAACTCCATAGCAGAAGTTCACCCAAATATTTTCACAAAGCCAGCTTGTTTAGGGAAAGACTTGGCCAGACAAGGAGACAGCTTGCTGAGCGCTGTTGAATTGCATTATCTAAGATGTGCTGCCACGTTTGGGACTCAGAGCAGATATTACAAAATGACTGTTGACTCCCTGGTAGCAGCACAGGGCTGGCACAGTGGGCCAGGCGGTGCCAGTGCCCCCGAGGGATGAATTTGTTCTGTGACCTCCCCGCAGGTTTGGGACACCTTGCTTCACATGCTGGTGCAAGCCCTCGCAGCGAGCCAGGAGCAGCTGACACAAGTACCAGCACACCTCTGCTGTGCTGACATGTGCCAGGGCCAGCACCTTTATTCCATGCAGGGACAGGCCCTGCCATACAGCCTTCTCCTGTCTCAGTCAAAGCGAGATCCTGCTGCCTGGCCGGGGCTGCCCGGAGGGAGCAGGAAAACAGCCCTGGGATGCTTCCAGCCAGGGCCGCCACTGAGGCTGTCAGGTCCCCCGACGCCGAGGGCAGGAGGGGAAGGCAGGGAGGAGATGGCTGTTCCACAGCAGCTTGGATTCGGGAGGGGAGAGAGCTGGAAGCCCTGTGCTCCCGCGTTTCTGGGGCAGGCACAAACAAAAACATCCTCGAGGGCAGATGTTTGGACAGGAAGCAAAGCACGCAGCTCCACTTCTGCTAACTTACGCCAGCCCAGGAAAGCAGCTGAGTGAGGCATGCAAAGAACAAAACCTATTCACCAAAGACCTTCACACTGCCCGAGTGAACGGCAATATGCTCCCTGTTCACCTTGACCCTCCCTCAAAATCAGCTATTCTTTGCTGATTTTTTTTAAGTGTTACTAATTAAAAAGTACACATAGGATTTGAAGATGTCCTTTTAACTACTCTTTTAAAACCTCAGCATGTTAGGGTGAATTATTATTGTGCACTTACAGTTTTGTACAGAAATTCATTGCACAGTCTCAGATTTTCTAATCTCAGCACAAATCTCTGATGGGTCATCTTGTCTTAGCACCTATTCCTGAATTCCATAGAGCTGAACTGTACTGGGGCACATACACTGTTAAAGCAGCAGCAGGCAGAGTTATGAAGATTGCAAAAATGCATCCTGATACCATGTGAGATGATTCAATGGATTGAAACTCAGAAGTGAGCAACAGGGAGAGTCTGGAACACATTTTGTGCTAAACAGACAGGTTGCTACATACCATTTACAGAAAAACTAGTAACAGCCAGTGCTATGTGACAAACACTACTTAAACCAACATGATTCAAGTAGTCATTTTCACTAACCATACCGAGAATTACATTAAAAAGTGTTATCATTTTGAAATGTTTTTGAGGAAGATATGAGAAGCCTGCCTTGCCAATAGCTTAAGCAGATGCAGTTACTGAGCACTTTTAAGTCAATAGGGAATTTGATCCCTTACTAATTTTTCACATGCAAGCTTTAAAACCCCAGATGTGGCTGTTGTCCAGGATAAGGTCAAGGGAAAATACATGTTCTCTCAATGTTAAAGAATTTTTTAATGTATTTGTATCGGGAAATTCTTCTGCTTGATTAGTAGGAAGGAGGGACTTAAATTTAGTAGAAAGGTAAGAGGTAGGATGTACTTTTTGAAATCCCTTAGGAAATCACTAGTATGCTATGTTACAAACCCCTGACAAATTCCATTTCCCGTGGATAATAGAGTTTTATTGAAACTTACTCTGTAGTTTCTCCACTGACTCTTCACCCTCTCAAGGTGCTCTATGCAACCGCAGCAAAAAGGAACCACTCTCATAGGTCTGGATGTGAAAGCTGTGTGCATGCTAAGATCCCACTGCTCAAATGCTTGGGATCTGAAGGCAGGGTAGAAGCAGTGACCTGATGATAGAGAGCTGATAAGGAAAGAGCAATAATAAAAAATTTTGTGAGAAGGAGAGTTGTAGTGCAACAGGCAGGAGCAGAGATGGGCATGGGAAAAGAAAGGATGAAAGAGGGAAATGAGCTGTCAGCAAGATGATTCATCTAGAGTGCAGGAAATAGGGAAAACCTCATTTCTGGTCCTCATGGCTTCCCTCACACTGTAGTACAGATTCGTAGTTCTTCCTCACTCCCACCCCTGTGTGCAATAACAGTTTAAAGAGGAAAGGTAAAATGCTTTCCTGCCTTCTCCCATCTCACATAACACATGGATTGGCAGTAAGGGTGCCCCCCTGGGAGTACTCAGCAGAGAGATACCATTAGGTATTTCTCTGTACATAATTACTAATTACTCCGTCCTAAGATAGATGCCAAGATGTTTTGCATTTGCACAGAAAGCCCCTGGGGAACCTTGGAGTGAAAAAATCAGCATTCAGTGGCGTTTGGGCATCCAGTTTAGGCAGAGTTTAGGCAGCTGAACAGGAGAACTCAAAATCTGCTTTTCAGCTTCCACATCTAGGGTCCCTGTTAGAACTTCCCTGAAACCTCTCCAAACTTCCAAGTGCTTCACTTTGCACTGCTAGCTGGTATTTCATTAACTTGGGTGTTTATATAACATTAATAGGAAACCATGCCATTTCAAGCTGAGATTAATAACGATATATATTACTAACACTGTCATTGTTTTGCTTCTATTTACAGTTTTGATAAAAGAAGAGGCCTGCTGGACTGGTAAAACAGCAAAAGCTTTCCTACCATCAAAATGCCACTTATAGCCACTGTTAAATAGATCATCCTTGGTTTTTTGCTCTATAGGAAAAATGAGCAAAGCAAAGGGTTGGGAATTCTGATGAGTACATCCAAAGTCACAGAAGAGACAACACCTCTGTTTTGCAATCTTGGGAAACCTTATAGCCTCAAGGGATGCAATCTTTAATAGGATCCAACATTTTATCATAGGATCAGATGTTTAAATGAATCATTTTCTCTGAATTGCTGCTAGCCATAAAATTGAGACAATAAAACATATAATAAATATATCTACATTGCACGAATGATGGTAACACATGTAAGCTGGATCCAGTTTTCATGGGCAACCACAGCAGGAAAGACATAGTAGCCTTGGATGATGGAAAATTGTTTAAGCATCTACACAGCCTTGGATTTTCTGCTGTGGTTAATTGCATTTGATTTTTGTATGGAAAGACAGCTAAAAGCTTTTACCACAGGCCTCTGTTTCGTCTCTTTGGGGGAAAGGTAAGCTCCTAACATGGACAGATAGTGTACATGTTAAAGGTATACAACCACACTGTAAATTGTACTACAGATTAAAAAAAAATAAAGAAAGGAAAAACAAACAAAAAAAAAACCAGACCAAAAAAAACCAACCAAAACAAAAAGCAAATAGGCAGGCGCAAAGTGCAGTATTTCTTGAAAGAGGTTAACTTACAGGAAAAGACATCTAAAGTCAAGACATATGATTTATTGCAATTACTACTGAATAGTTTGTGGTCAACAGAAAAATGCACAGATGAAAACATAAAGACATAAAATATGACACTGTCAAGTTCATTTTCTTAATTCATTTTGTTCTGATACTTATTCCCCACTGGGAAGTCAGAATTGAATGGTTTTGTGGGTGGTTTAGAAATTTTAGAAATTATCTGACCACACAAACTCAGATTTCAAATAATTTTCTCAAAGACACAGTGTTTTCCCTCATGGTGCTTCTTTCTTCATACGAGGGATGTGTCTATTTCTTTTAGATTTTAGTGTGGAGCTTAACATGGAGCAGGATCTGTAGCAGTGACCTTGACTTACAAGGTCACTGTGAGAAGAAGGGGAGCTAAAGACCTTTCTGGACCTGCCAGATTGCTCCATGGGCAGCACAGGGTATTCTCCCTGTGCAGAGCATGTGTACTCAGGTGATCATAGTGCTCTGTGTGTCCCTGGTATAACAACTTACAGTGCCCATTCTCAAATGGTCTGCGCAGCTCTGATTTCCTGATCTTAAAAAGGTATAGGAGATCTGGAAAACAAGGAAAGAAATGCTACCTATATGATCCTAGCCACAGGGAATGTCTCCTGTATCAGGAATAAAGACAGTTAAACAGACAACCACAATTCAGCTTGAGAACAGAGAATATTGGTGGGGATTTGGTAACAGCCCTACAGTCACCAGTGATGGAGAGGATGAACAGGGAGATGCCTTCCTGAGCTATGAAAATGCTACTGCAGCTACAAGTTTACAGCAGCTTAGAAAGGAACTAGATAGATAACCGGAAGAAAAGACCTCCAGAAGAAAAGGCCACCCATTTCAGGATCCAGTCTGCCCCCACAGCTATTTGGTGCATTTCAAGTGCTCCAGAGAACCCTTTTTCTATGTAAGGCCCTAAAAAGCCTTATAGGCTGTATTATTTCAATATGCAAGACAGAACTCTTCCTACTCCTTGTATCTTCCAAAGCAAGCCCAGCAGAATAATTTCAAGCTTATGTCCTTTTCCTTTACTAAACTGCAAGGAGTGCAATGTGTTAACTGCAGGAGCTGCAGTAGGCATCCAAAGCAATTCAGAGAGCAGGAATTGACAAAAGCTGGAAGCACCTGGGCTCTCTCCAGCTTCTAAACCCAAAGCTGTACATGCAGCTGCAGGGTCAAAATACTTCAGTGGTGAATACCTCCCTCTGGAAAATCCCCATTACCTAAATGGAAAGCAGTACGTAGGCACATACAGATGTGCATACCAGCAGAGGAATGATGAGTACTCATAAATGTATTTGAAAATATTTCTCCTTACATTTTTTCTGGGTACACAGAACAATCATTTCCCTCAGAATAAACCATTTGACAGCTCCTACTGTACATTGCAGCGGTGTGCATGCAGCTGTTGTCTTTGAATATGGAGTGTTCCTTCAGAGTCATATTTTCTGTCTTGTTCTTAAGTATCTCTGCTTATAATGAATCCTGGAAAAAATCACATGAGAAAGTGAGTAGGTTTTATTTCTGTGTGTGCTCTACAACACACTTTCATGCATTTAAGCTAAATCAGGCCAGCTGATAAAATCACAGAGTGCTGATGAGAAGGAAAACAGGATATTATTTGAATATTATGGATAAAATTAATGACTGTAGAAAATGAAAGCATTTAAAAGTGGTCGTATACCTTAACCAAAATCCCAGGAAGTAGCAGAGAATAGCTGTAGTAACTATTCCTCTAACCCTGGTGCTGTTTTCTGAATTGTTGATTTAGATACCCACACAGACAAACAGGGCTATATGATTATTGAATTAAGAATAAGCACACCCAGCAAGGGTTTATCACCCCCAAAAATAAGAAATAGGAGTGCATTTTTTAAACACATAATAATGGGTCCTCTGTTAAGCTTTTAATCAATGAGTTTTATTCATGGATCACCTGGGTGCTATAAAATTGTTCAAAGCTAGTCTCTGTTTGTCAAGTGTAAACCCATGATTTTCTGGCACAAGCCATTTTCTCTCCAAACCAGCCCAGCATTTCCCTGAAAATCTCCACCAGTGAAAACTTCCTCTCCCTCAGGGCTCCCTGAACATCTGTGTGCAGGAACAGGACACTGAGCTTCCAGGGAAAGCTCCAGCTGAATGCTTTCTGCAAAACTAAGGCAGCTTTAAAAGGAAACTGGGAAGTCCCTGGAAGGGTGATTCCCACCAGCAGCTCCTCTGAACACACAAACACAGCTTCAGCAAAATTCAGTCACTTCCCTCAGCCCTCCAACAGCACAGGGAGTCCTGTGATGACCCCACCACCCTGCAGCAGAAACCCAGGGGGCAAAATATAATTACATGCACTTTAGGAGGAGCAAAAAATGAAGCACAAGAAAAAGCACCTTAAAGAGGAGTGTTTCATAGTGATGGGAAAAAATGATTGCAATGTATGAAGCCCATGAATCATTTTGAGATCTTCAGTCAGATAGATAAAATATTATTATTATTATTTCATGTAAGTAATGATTACATTGCATTTGAAATGGCTTTGTAATTTCCTGTCTAATGCTACCCTTAGGTCTCTTCTATATTGCCACTTTTCAATCATCTTTTATTTTTCTTCTTGCATATATATGTTTTGAGTTATTTTTTCATCTGATGCATCAGCCCACTATTCAATCTTCAAGATTGAATCTTATTTTCATATTTCCTGCCCACATTTCTACAGTTAGGAGTTTATTGCTTTGTAAAGCTGAAAAAAAAAGGAAATAAATAACAAATATAAAATAAAATACTGTTCATGTCATGTGTTTGTATTTATATCTGAGAACACATAGTCCTTTCTACAAGCACTTCTTAAAACATCTTAGGGATGTGCCCCAAATTCACTATTGTGCACATATCTGTACATTCAGATTGGAAAAATTCCAAACATACCCAAACTTCATAATCATATATTTCTATCTAAAAACCTTTTGAATTGCAAGGCATATTCATGCCAAAAGGAGGTGGGCAAAATCCAGCTCTGCAAGGTTAAGAGATGGAGAATTTCAAGGTCAGTGTTGCTCCAGGAAAATTCTCCAGCACTGCTGTTTGCTCATTGCAAAATTAAATCACAATTGTGGAGCACAACCATAAAGCTTTAGAGGGTTGAACCCCTACAAAAACCAGCAAACTCCTGCAAGAGGAAGGTCAGACCTCAGACCAGAACCCAGGCATGGAACAGGGAAGCACCCCAGGTAGCCCCAGCAAGGGGACCACCTCAGCCATCACCTCGGCCACCATCTCCCTCCGTCATCGCAAGCAAAACTGACCCCCAGTGACCACACAGCTTGACTGCTCTAAATCTGCAGATTCAACACCCTGGAGATTTCACTGACTGAGCTTCCCTTAGCTGCAGGACAAATGACAATTACGGCACGGAAAAATCAGGAACTTCCTTACTTCCACATGCAGCACCTTCATTTAGGCTTCAGTGAGGCTGTGCACAACCAAACCTGATTACAAATCTTACTGGGACTTCTCCACTGCTTGACACATTTGGCATTATTGTCATATTATCATCAGGCAAGTGGTGTGACTCTTGGGGCTGTCCTGGGCAAGGCCAAGAGTTGGACTAGATGATCCTTGTGGGTCTCTCCCAACTCAGAATATTCTGTGATTCTGTGATCCTGTGGTTCATCCCTTCAGTCACTTTGTAGTCTGAGTTACACTGCTCATCTCAGCAAAAATTTAAATTAACTTTTAAAAATATTTTCCATTTAACTGGTGGTGACTGAGGGTACGGTTGTAACTTGAATTGGTTTTACATTTCTATTAGTGAAAAAGACAAACAAAAAGAAAATACTAAAGTCCTTAGGAATAAGAATTTTTCTGTTTTCTCTGCAGGGTTTATTTTCAGCTGGTTGTTTTTAAAAATTAAAACTAAAAATATGTATTATAACATTTACATGGTTTTAAAAATCTATAATTAACTTTTGTAAAATGCATGCCATTGCAAGCAGGTGGCAAATAGTATTTAAAAGCAGAAATTTCATTAAAACATTTCAGGGGCTATTAAACTGACTGTCACACCCTACTGCCTGTGCAAGGATGACAAGAGCTATATCCTGAATTGCCTTCATGCCTCCTTCACAGTCATTTTAAGTGAACTGAGGGTGGGATGGTCTATTTGCCTTTCTCAGGTTTATTTTTGCTTTGTTTTCATCAATCCAACAACTTCTGTGTTTGTATTCTTTCATTTTCAAGACCACAGGTTCCCTAACAAAGTGTACTAATTTAGCAGCACCAAAAAGAAGTTGTTCTAAAAATCCAGCTGGCTATTCTGGGAATCACTGCAGCAGTTTAATAAGCCTCAGTTTTCTCTTACTAATCTAAAATAAGACTTGGCACATGATATTTGCCAGCTGTTGTACATTTACTGCCTTAAATACATTTTTTTATTGTCAATGAAGCACTAGGAAGAACCCACTCATAGCCTTATTTGGAATAAACTTTACACCAAGCCATATCAGATCTCTTTTTTATTTGCCTGTCTATTTGCCTTTGTTCACTTACTTTTATTGGGTCCAGATATGAGCAGTGTTCTTTAATTAATACAAGTCATTATATGCCTGCAAAATTCAGATTTAGTTCTTCTATGGAGTGAGATATTTTAGAATATTTGCAAGTGAAATTGTTGATGTGAGACTGTCTCTCCACCCCAACAGAATTGCAAGTCCTGTTTGCAACTAATTGTCATATCTCACAGGCTGTAAAGCCTGTCCCACACTGCAGCTCCAGGATTTCAGAGGTGGACATTATTTGGCTTTGCATGGAAAACTGGCATCTGCACATCCGTCACATTTTAGCCACAAACAATCCAACTGCTCATCTTTACACCAGGCTGAACCTCCACCCCTTTCAGTGAGCTTCTATAACAAGACCTGCACACTCAGTGAAATCCCTCACTGAAGAATGGCAGCTCTTCCATCAATCCCTGCAGCACAGGGAGAAGCTTCCTCCTCACTTAAGGACTGGGCACCTGCCCACTCCTGGGCTGCAGCGTCCCGGTCTGCACCTTCAGTTGATGGCCATATCCTGCTTCTGCCAACAGTGAGCCTTCAGGCCTTGATCATGTCACTTGCCCTGATGTTCATCTCCAGTAATCCGCAGGAGGGGCTCAGGTGTCTGTGTCCCTGCTGTGTCCCCTGGGAATGGCTCCTTCCCCATCCACCTGGAGATGCCTGGCCCCCACTAGCATGGTACAAGGGAGCCCAGCATCTGCTTTCCCCACTTCTGCCAGGGCCTCAGAGGCAAAGCTGCTGTGTTCATGTCCTTCACCGTGTTGGTTAGAAACGTCTGTGGCACTAAACCCTCAGCGCCCCACGACTGGGAACATTCTGGGAGCACACGCTGCACAGCAGGGGGAAGGGGCTGGTGTTGGACTGTTCATATTCATAAACACAGCAGTCACACCAGGCTCAACAGAAGTACCGAGGCCAACCAAAACTGCAGGTTTTGAGATTCCAGGTCTAGCACTCTAAATTAGTTTTTCTCTATTTGTGATGAAATGACAAGAAAAACAAATGTGTTCTTTTAGCTCAGTTCAGATCCCAAACCATCATACCTGCTCACAGAGCAAAGGCCTCAAGACAAGTACTGAATTCAGAGAACATTCTCCAATGTATCTGTGTCCACAGAAATAACATTCAACCAAGACAAACAAGAAAGCAACTGAAAGGACTCATGGCAAACTTCACTGTACCATATTCTTCATTTTCAATCATTTATTTCCTTATAATTTTATAGACAGGACTGAATGCAACTGCAAATATGTTGGTGAAAGTAGTTACCCTCTCCAAGTCCCTGATGATACTCCTTCACAGTGAAAGGTCTGTAAGAACATGGTGCCTTTTTCAGAAAGGCTGCATCAGTCCAAGGTAAGTGTAACACATCGTTAATGAGAGTCAGACAAATCTTTTTGTCTTGTGGTTGTCAGAGAAACTGGACTATGGACTAACCATATTTATTCCATACCATTACTGTTGCTCTCAGAGCACAGCAGGAAGAATATCCGTGAGCTGCTGTAGCAGTGTGGACTAAAGACAAAGCCAAGATGACCTGGTAAAAGACAGGGTCCTCTTCATTCTCTTGACCAAAATCTGGCTTGCCACTGGCCTTGCGGTGACAGTCGCAGCAGAACTTCTCAGTTGCCAGCCATCTGAGGGCATCACAATATAAAAAATTTACTTTTCACGGGAGATCACTTCTGGTCCACTCTTCCAGATCTTCCCAAGTTGTAAATGATGCCTCTTGAGAACAACGAATCATAAATTCTCATCTTCTCTGTCACTAAGCAGAGAATTGTTCGCAGCCCTGCTCAGCCCCACAGCGGCTGTTTTACTGATCCCCTTGCCACCAGGTCCCATGACATCTGAGAAGGCTGATGAGCAAGTGGGTGGGAAGTCCATATGTCAGCCCACCAGTCTGTTGTAACTATTAGTGCCAAATCTTATTTCCTTGAAGTTTGCTTCAGAAAGTTCAAATGGGAGGCTGCAGAATCTGAAAAATTTCTCAATCACAATTTTCTGAATCAAGGCCTGGAAAAGCACTGACCTTTAGCATGCTTATTCTTGGATGTGCCTTCCTCCTCCCTTTGCAAGTGGTCTGTTGGGGTATGTGAGAGACCCATGGGAGATATATCTGCAAAGAAAAGAGCCTTCAGAAGACAAGCTGTGAGAGCAAGGAATATGACTGATGAAGTGCCATGTGTGAAAACCAAGTGGTTCCTTAAAACTGGCTCTTTTTAACACCAGCTATGATCTAAATGTGAAAAATGTAGAACAGAATCTTTATCTTGTTGTTGAAGGCTGTCTGAGCTAGGATTGCAAAAGTCCACCAGTATCTTCTCAAAATGTTCCAGCCTGGGATCCAAGCCTAATGGTTCAATCTGATCCAGCCTGGTGACCAGCACTATGTAAGCACTTCAAACTGATTGAAACTGAGGAACTGTAATCTTGGACAGTTTAGGCAGCCTATAAACTGGTTGTCAGACAGCTCAACCTTTAAAAGACAGTAAAGTGTTCCCTGACATAGTCTTGCTTTATTTTCTTTCCGCTTCCCTTAAGTAGCAGTGACAGAATTCCAGCAGCAATTCATAGTCACAGAATCAAAGAATTATTTGGGTTGCAAAAAACCTTTAAGACCTGTAAAAAGGATTGTGAAAGCTGGTGCTGAACAGTGACTATGGGGCAATGGAAGGATGGCATGTGTCTGGCTGTGTCAGCTGTGCATGGCAGCACGGCCACATCAGTGCCTCAAGCTCAGGTGGAACTGAACAGTCACCAGAGTATGCTGAAAACACTGGGGTCTAGCCCAGTTAAATTCCTGTTTCCTGTTTAAGAGGAAAGAAGTATTGAAGTAAAGGGAAGGTAAACCAGAAAATTATAGATTATATTTGCCAGATTAGAAAAATTTTCTCAATTTATTACGCACATTTTTTTATAATCCACAATTTGGGTGACGTGATGAAAAATATAATACAGCATTCACAAGCATCTGCTGTATGTTCTGCCTCTCTTTGTGGTACATGTTTCCAGAAAAGCAGGTTTAAAGATGGACTGTTTAAGATATGCAATAGCATTCCCTTGGCTGCTTAGTTGTGCTTGATACACCATTAGTTGTGCTAAATGTAAATGCACACAAAACCAATGCATGAGATGCTCCACCATCTGAAGTCTGGCTCTAAGTCTTTTCACTCTTCCTCAGTACTCAGAAAAAAACTGGAAAATCTTTGATCTGCTCCATCTTTTTGCTCCGTGTGGTGACACATGCTGATCCTTGTAGAGCATATCAGTAGAACTGGCTCAAATGACTGAGTGATTTTTTGTTACAAAAACTAAGATAAGGCCTTCTAAATTTCCTTTTATCTTCCATTTCCTTAATAAAACTGGATAGACTTCTTGCAGTTTCGGCAGGAAAATGAAGCACGATTCATGAAGCTTCTATTAACTTGCAACTTATTTTTGCAACAGTCTCTGTGCTTTGAGATAGATGGATGTTGCTATTTCTGATAATACTGCTTGCAGCCTGTGATAACTCTGGTTTTTTATATAACTAAAACAGAGTGAGAAACTACTAATTTTGAGCTCCTTAAGGGAAAAAAATCATCAAATCCCCATCTTCTGCCATTGGAGTGTTTACAAGCAAGTTGCTAAAGTGAAGAGTGGTATCCAGGCACACTGCTCCTAGAGATGGAGCCTCCAGCCACTACTAATTGCAGGGATCGTGTTGCAAGCAAGTGCACACACATTTAGAAAAGCAAAACATTACCCTTGAGTAACACTGCACTTTGAAAAGAAGTGTGTCATAGACATCACTAATTTTAAAGCAGGAAGGAATTCCATGTATTGCTCAAAATTGCAACAGAGGATCTGTGTTCATGGATACACATAGAAACACACACAGGTTATGAAATGCAGTTAATTCTGCCCTTACTTATTACTGGACTAAATAACACTTGATCCACATTCAGAAAATTCTCACCCATTACCTTAACTTTTTAAAATTCACTTATTCAACCTAAAATGAAATGCAACATTTCTTCCTCCTCATTTGGCAGACACTTAGGAAGTGCGGGTAGAGAGCAAACAGCCATATATTGTAGGTTTTTTTAAATTTCTTTTGGGAGAAAATTGTAGGTTCATGCTAAATCAATGCCAAAAATGGCAATAAGTCAAAATATTAGGATGCAATGCGTGACCAGCACTCAGTACATTAAGGCTGTCCATAGAGTTTATCTGTTTTACTTTAGTCTGCTTCACAGTAACGTTAACCACAACATTCTGCTATTGAACCTGGGACACTGACTCCACCAAAAGAACTTCTGATTAACGCTGCTGCATAATGAAATATTATCTATTTTCCACAGTTCATATGCATTATTATATACCCCGTTCTGATAAAAGTTTACTCCTGCTGGAAGCTTGTTGTGAAATCTGGCAGCTAACAGCCATTCTTCAGCAGAGAAATTTCTCTCTTCTCTGCTCCAAATAATTTCTCTGATACTATTTCTGCTGATTCCTGTAAAATTCATGTTCACTGATGGCAAAAATACCTGAAATTAATTTTCCAAGAAGCTGATCAAGAGAAAACCCAACAATCTGTGTGGAACACAGAGGGCAGCAGCTGGAGACGTGTGGCAGCTGTGTGTTCTGCGTGGGCTCTGCAGGGGCACTGGAAGAGAGAGCTGCTGTTGCCATTTTTGCAGTGGAATTTTCTGAAGTCTCCTTTTCAAATAGTTTTGCTAGTCACTTATGCTAAGGAAAGAAAGCCAAAAGCCAGCCCTTACACACAGCATCTCTCTACCAGAAGAGAGATTTTAAAGCTACGGACTAAATAGAGAGCCTCCCATCTGGAAAGTAGTATCTTATTGGAACAAACAGTTGAAACAGCTTATTTATTCTACTTAAGTAAGGCAAAATATCCCATTAATTCAAATCCTAAAGCATTTAGGGAACATTCTACTATTACATTTGACTGTGAAGTAGGAAGGAAGTAAACTCAGCGGCAGAATCTGAGGGCAATATTCTCAAGCAAGTACTTTGAAGCAAAAAGCATATGACTCACCCCCTGCTGAAAAACTTGTCCTTCCCTCCTGGGACACCACCACTGATGTTGTTACAGCTGCTTCCGTGTGGCATTTTCTGGACCACTGCTTTACTCCTGTTAGAATAGTTCTGCTGCATTTGTGGTCAGGCTGAAGTGCATGCAATTTAAAATGCAAGAGCAACGGAGAGAAGTCTTTGCAAGCTGTGTCACCCAGCCTGGGGCACCAGGAGGAATCCAGCCAGAGAGCTTGGAAAGGCCTCATTCATGTGTCTGGGCTGGCAGTGAAAGTGCAGGAAGACTTCTCTCCAGGAGGAGGCTCCTAGCTCTTTTTGTCTTAACACAGATTTTACCTACACACTAATTTTCTATCAATCTCACCAGGTTCAACAGAATATTTACCAGCATCTCGTGAAGAGATGCCTAAGCAACCACATTTACTGCAGATAGAGAGGAAAAAGCAGAAAAATTTGTGTGATATTTGGACCTGTGTTGGACAATTGGGAATCAGCAAACTCTCTTGACTTAAACAAGTCAAGAAGGGAAGAAAGAAATTCATAGTTATTAGACTGGAAATATTAGTGGAAATTGAAAATTAGTGGAAATATTAGCAATTTTTAGAAACCATATAAACTGATTTTTTAGATCCTTTTTCACTTTTTGTGGGGGGACACTACGTGAAAGATCGATTTCCTGAAATGCAAAAGAATAAGCAGAACTAAGAATCATGGAATTATAGAATGGTTTGGGTTGGGAAGAACATTAAAGATAATTGAGTTCCAAACCACCTGCCATGGGCAGGGATGCCATTTACTAGATCAGATTGCTCCGGGTCCCATCCAAACACTTCCAGGGATGGGGCATCCACAACTCCTCTGGTCAACTTGTTCCTGTCTCACCACCCCCCGAGTAAAAAACTTCTGCCCTTTTTCAGTTTAAAACCACTGTCCCTTTTCCTGTCACCATCTGCCCATATAAAAAGTCTCTACTTTTTTTTTTCCTACTGCTCAGCCACAGAATGAGTGACAAAGTGTCATTTCAGATCATTTACTGAGAGTATCAAAATAAAGCAGAAATTATGACCAAATAAAAGATTTAGGAACAGCCTGAACATAGGTCAAATATCCAGGCCAGAACATTTAGCAAACAGAACATCTAGCAAACTTGGTAGTTGAGACCCTAAAGCAATCTTTAATCTCAGGGAAAAAAAAAAAAAGAAAAAAGGAAAAAAAATTTTTTTCAATTGTTAGCAGGCATGAGCAGCATCAAGAAGTCAGTATTAGATCAAAATTGTCAAATACCACAAACTTATTTGGTTCCTGAAGCAACTCTACTGACTTCACCATAAGCCAACAGCTACTCCAAGGACCTAAACTTCATTTCATGGCTTCTTTGAACAATTGAAAGTAGTAGAAGTCACAAATATTTCAGAGGATTGCATCTAAACTGAATTTCTGAAAAATAAACAGAGATCAGACTAACAATACTGCTGTTCAAGAAGGAGGAGTGCAAAGGGGAAGGTTTCTAACAAGGGTACAAGAATTTCAAACCACACCTCTGGGTTTTGCAAGGGCGTGTTAATTGTCACCACGAGGCTGGATTCCTCACCTTCAGGGTTTGCTTGCTGGCCACTTCAGATTAAAGTAAATTTTGGCCAAAGTCCTGAGTTCGCCTCCTCTTACAGCTGTGATTCAGGTGGAAAGTAGAAAAAAACTGCCAGATTTATTTAGTCTTTGCTCATTAAGATACTGGACAACAGTTACTAATGTTCTTAAAATATGCCTTCTGTGAAATGTTGCCAAAATGTAAACAGCACACAAAGGCAGGTAAATAACCCCACATTTTATCTTGCTGATAATCAGATTAGGAAGGATGTTTAAACAGTAGGTGTACCTAGACCAAATTAAACTGACTGTGGCAGTAACACATAGGAAAGAGGTTAGATTTACAACTTTTTATTCGGCCCATTATTTTCCTCAACCAGAGGGCTATGGCTTCAGGTTATCTGTTGATTAAGAGATTATAAACCAAATAAATGATCAGATCAATGGCCTATAATTAACCTGGAAAAAAAAAAGAATCATATATTTTGGGATTTTGCTCGTTTTTGACACTACTTTCAAGTGATGGTTACACAAATTTATAGAACTCAGGTGGCATTGACTGAACAACTGGAGAGGTGTTACACTCCTCCTGCATAACATGCAAAGCCCCCTGCAGAGGACTGGAAAACTGCAATTTACACATTCATACATTTATAGGAGCCAATTCTTATTCATCATAAAGATGGTAAGATTTTTCCTGGTTACATGTTGTATTAAACAAAAGCTAGCCATTTTAGATAATGTCAAAGATGAAGAATAAGAAGCAGCTATACAAAAAAAATTTAAATGGCAGAAGGAAACTATTACAAATTTAGGAAACAGGTACACAATATCTAAAATCCCAGGCAGAGGTTTGGAGGCTTTACTTCATGCTCTGTCTCTAATTTGGGGAAGGAGTTGGTGCTGGTGCAGATTGCCACCACAAGCCACACAGCTCCATGGAGCCTGCTGCTTACTTCCTTGTGGATGAGAATTCTCCTGCTATTTTTCAGTTTTAGTTTTAAGCTGAATTTCAAGTCTTCTCTGCAGTCTGTGCATTGTTCAAGGTCAGGTGTACACTGCTAAAATAACAAAAAATATGAAATGGCTATACTTACTACAGATGAATTGCTGTCCCCTAACCCCTCATGCATGGAAAAGCTTCCACGCCAATGAGACAAACAAACAGAAACTCAAATAAAATAAACACAGACAACAGAAACCTGTGGGAGGAGACACATGGAACTTTCAGCTACAAAACAGAGGGAGGTAGAATGGTAAAACCACAGTTGCTGCTGTCCTTGCAGGGGAACACCACAGTGGCCAGGCCCTCTCAGTAACCACATCAAAAAAAATAGAAAAAAAAGGGAAAAAAAAGGAAAATATAATGACAAATAGGGGTAAGGAACCCAGGAAAAGAGTAGCTTCAGTCTGTGAATAGAATTTACCGGTGGAGAGAGCTCAGAAGTATAGTTGAAAGGCACCAAAAATTGCATTTGGGCTTTTTTGTGTAAGAGTTGGCATCTTAATAAAGGCATAAACTTCACAGTAGCTCTGTAATGCTCCTCTTCTGCTTATCACATTCATTCTGCAGTGTTTGTTTGTGTCAGTGATCCTCTGAGTGTGCAGCACATGAAAGCTTCACTCATCTCTGCTCTGCTGTTAAACTTCAAAGAATTGGCTCTGGGTACAATTTAAAATCATTTTCTGTAGTAGAGCACTGCTACTACCTCAAGCAAAGGGAATGAGCATCTAGGAAAAAAAAATAAAATAAAAGAAAACAAAACAAAACAAACAAAAATAAAGGAAAACATCTCCATAATGTGGGCTTAGAATCAGCAGGTTAATTTTCTTTTGCACGGAATTTTTTCCTCAAAAAATATTTTAGGGATGTTGATGTTTTTACTAAGCTTTCCATTTAGAATGACTCATAGCTGTGGCTTCCTATAACAGAAGGGATTCCTATTTGGACTCCCTACAAGCCACCTCCTTCCATTTACGTATAAATCAGATGCAGGAAGAGATTAGCAGCTTCATTCCAGTAAGTGGGAGCGATCGAGGTCCTCTGACATTCACATTTAGTACGTTTGTAAAGAACTGTGATCTGTATGTATAAAAGACTTGGAGAGGGGAAAAGCAGTTGTTTACTCTTTCCAGAAAAAAAAAAAAAAAACAAAAAAAACCAACAACAAAAAAACCCACCAAACCTGTTGCTTGAGCCAGGGGTTCACTGACAGAAAAACGTAGTAGAAATCCCAGAAATAAAAGAAACCTCTATTGACTTGAAATGCAACTGTGCTAGAGGTAATGGGTGTTTCGGATTTTTCTTCTTTGGATATAAGGAAAAAAAATGAAGCCAGTCTGCCAGGCTTTAATAGGAATGAGCAGCCCTATTAAAGGAATGATATAAACCCAATAAAAAGCCACTGAACTCCATGGACCAGGGTCATGCTGTTAACATTCTGGACTAGAAGGTAAACAGAACATTATTTCAGCATGGAGTAGATGGCAGTGCTGTGAGAAGGAGAAAATAACCTACAGGGACCAAGAGAGGAAAAGGGATGGGAAATAAGATCGATTTTGGAGTAACATGAACTATTATGCACAGATTAAAATATTAGAGATCTTTGAAAAGCAGCTGTGGCGAGCTCCCTCAGACTGGCTGGAGTAGATTTGGCTCAAGGACAGAAAAATTCCTTAATTCTTTGCAAGTCCAGGCCTGACAGGAGCAGCTGCCCCCAAGAAGGGCACCCAGGACACAGTGGGAGCTCTGGGTGTGCAGACCCTGCGGATTAACGGGATCACGCCAAGAGCACGGGGGCCGTGGGGCTGTGCAGCCAGAGGAGCAAGCTGGGAGAAGGGGAAAGCCCTCCTGAGCCCAGTGCCTCCTGAGCCCAGTGCCTCCTGAGCCCACTGCCTNCAGAGGAGCAAGCTGGGAGAAGGGGAAAGCCCTCCTGAGCCCAGTGCCTCCTGAGCCCAGTGCCTCCTGAGCCCACTGCCTCCTGAGCCCAGTGCCTCCTGAGCCCAGTGCCTCCTGAGCCCACTGCCTCCTGCTCATCTCACCTCATCTCAGCCTGCAGCGAGCTCCCACACAAGGTAAATGCACAGTGCTTCAACTGCACGGATATATGTTTTCTCTACATAAATCATACTCACTGCATAAACATGCACAGAGTATTATATAAATACCATATTAAAAATATACTCTGTTACATACACCATGATCACTATTTTCTCCCTATTTCAGCTCCCCGAGGGACTGCTGTGTGTTCTCCCCATTGTTGCTCATCTGGAGTCAGCAGTTACACCAGTGCAAAGCTGGCACAAACTTGCATTAGAATGAAGCTATTATAAACTGTTCCCACTGAAATATGCACTTGTATCTGACTGCATAGCTTTGCTCAGAAAACTTGGGAAGCAAAAAGCTCTTCCAAAACAATTTAATTTGAATATCCTCCAAGTTATACACTCAAGCACTATAAACAAGGTTCTCTTAAGAAAGTGTATTTAAGTGTCTTTCCAGGAGGTCAACATTTAATACAGGTGAATTTGCAATTCAAACTTTACTTTACAGATTTTTTTCAGTATAAACATTTATAAGGCAGATATTAAGATAATTTGATCTGTTTAGGAGCTGAACCTGAAAGAATGTTACTTTCCATCTGCAAACTTACTTACAGGCTCTTAGCCACGAAGACATTTGCCACAGAGTTTTCCAAACACCCTGGTGTAACCAAAATTTGCCAGAAACTTTGCCTATATACCGATTGTTTTTTCTTAGATCATTTTCTTAGAAGGTGGGAGGAAAGATGAAGGGACACATAATCCAGCTGGTGTTCACAGCTGTCAGTCTGGTTCCACACAATACTTTGGACTTCTTGGCCTCCAAATGCCACCTCTGTGCTTGCATTTCCCTTCTTGGAAATTTCAGTGCTGCTACTCCCTTACCAGGTAAGCTGCCCTAGTGAAGAGCATTTTCCCCATGCAGCAATAATGCTTCTCATGCAGGGGCCCCAGGAACAGAGCAGAAGTAATGGAGACACTCCAAAGGAGGGGCGAGAGGGGAGGAAGTAATCACAGAGTAGGGAAAAAGGCAGAAGAATCACAGGACAGATGAGTAAAAAAGCTGCTGGGCTGCTGCTGGTAAAAAAGAGGGTTGACAATTTCAAAAATCCCACTTCATTTTTCAAAAAATACACTTTCTTTGAAAAATGAAGTTGAAGAGCATTTTTATGAAATGCATAATCATTCAACCTTAGTCCTTACAATACACTTTTTCTTTACTTTGCTAAAGCAAAGCCACACATCAAATCACTCTGATGTTACTATCTAAGAATATGGTAGTTCTCCAGAATTTAGTTATCTCTGGCTTTGGCCCTGCAAAATAACACAAAGAGTATACAAGAGATTCAGATTTTCTGGCATTGCTTGGTATGGTCACAAGTGCTCATGCCAACAGTGCTCCAGAATATATTACAAAAAATCTTACAGCTGCAGTTTAAAGGTATTTATATGCAAATCATTCATTTGCAGAAGGCAGATGTCAAAAGAAGAAGGAATTAAAGTTTCTGGCATGATTTACTTCTGTGTTCTGCCTGTTGTTTTCAGGACATTTAAAATAAAAAATAATTTATTAGGTTATTAATAATTAAAATGTTAATAATCAATGGCAAACAACTGAAAAATAAATAGAAGACTAAATAAACTAAAGACAAAACTACACCCAGTTATCAAAGTATGATATACTACCCTACTGGTAAAAACCCAGATAAGACTTTTGTTTAGTTTTCTGCCACAAATCAGGAAAATAGAAAACTGGATAAAGTTCAGCCATGGACAAGGAGGTTTTTTTTTCTTTTTTTTTTAAATACCCATAGTATTTAAGGAATAAATAAGCAAAAACAAAGCACATCACTTTAGGTGAACCATGGACATCCAATCTGCCTATTTTTTGCTTTTGTAATATGAAAAGGAAATGGTAACAAATATCCAAGCTAATACCTTTCCTGTAGACAAACCATGCCTCTTCAGGAACTATGTAATAGGATACAATATAACATCATTCATCATCTAAGGCATTCAATACAACTTCACCCATATCACAAGGTCATTTCTTCCAACAGTCATTTAAAAAAACCAGAACTTTGTATTAAAAAAAAAAAATTATGCTGGCTTCAGAAAAAAAGTGTCTAATTGGAAGAGTCCTCAGGTCGTGGCATCTTGAGGATGCTCAGATTCCTGCATTTCTCACTGCTGTCCCACATGAATGTAAGGGCTTCACATAGAATCTTCAGAAAGTTATATTTACAATTTATTCTTCCTCTTCATCAAGGTCAAAGAGATTTAAAGGTGCTCAGGAACTCACAAATGCAGGATCCTTATTTATAATCTTCTCAGTGCCAGAGCAAGTGTCAGCTGGTCTTTGATCCTGTAAACAGAAAGATCTCCCCATGCACTCATTAATCAGGGCTGGGAACTGCCATTTTTCCTGGCCCTGTGCCTTTCTGAGTCAGAAAGAGCCCCAGGCTCAGCACCTACCACTGTGGTCCCTGGAGACAAGCTCAAAAGATAACAGATAGTCCTGACTGACATTACAAAACAACCCTGAATTTCAGTTAAGTCTTCATTATTTATTACGCATCATTTTAAAGTTGCAGAGTTTTTCCCCCAACACATCCTGAGGTTCCATCCAGGTTTTAAGAAGCACCCTGTTTTTTTAAGATAAACAGTTGACTGTGGGTGATGCACAGGATATATGCAATGGATGCAGGACCAGATGGTCTGCTCTCTTTGCCTACGTGGGGGCAGAGGGAAGTAAAGCCTGTACTTGTAGAGACAAGCCCTAAAAATTAAAGCTCACAGTCCCCAAAGGAGAAAAGTAGGATGCAATTCTCATTTGGGTGGGACAGCACATTTTGAAAGTGATTGCATCAGGAACAGGAGAGCATTTGTGTGCAGAAAAAAATGTCTTACCCTCCTCAAGAACAAAAGGAGGAAATACCATCACTCCTTCCTTTGGAGGTATTTTGTCAGCATCAGATGGAATATTGTACAAGTGCATGAACATATTCACAGGCACACATGCATAAACACATACAGGCATTTAAGATTGAAGTAGCTCCATAACCTGCACTAATCACGGTATCACACCACCTCCTGCTCCACTCCAACAAGGAAGATGGAACAGGAGAGAAGAAGGACAAGGATGAACAAAATAAGAGGGATCCCAACAAATAAATTGTCTCCAAAAATGCTTAATTTCTCTCTTCTTCAGCATGAGTTTCCCTTGTCACACTAACTTAGGAGAAGCATGAACCTTTCAGCACCCTCTGTTCTGCAATAAGCATAAAAGTGTTTTCTTTTTCACTTGCCTTAGCACTGCCCTTTACTGGCAGTCCAGAGGCTTGTTCCATTTCTTATATCTGAAAAATGTTTAATGCCTTTTGACCTCCTTGCCAAAAAAAATCTCAATGGATTAGTCATCTCATGTTTTTGTATTGTGGCCATTATTCAAAGCTTTTGTTAATTTGCTAAATGGGCCAAAATGGACATACATATCATCCCACTGATAGCAGTGATGTATTCAGAAGCGTGCACACTGGAGATGTCACACTGAATCATTCATATCAACTCAAAACACAGGTGGTGGCATTGCCCAGAAAACACATTACTCATTTAGAGCTAACTTAGACTCTGATGCCCACTTCCCAAGCTGTTTAAATATTCACACCTAATCAGAGATTTCCCAAGCTGTTTACATGTTCACTCCTAATGAGGGGACAGAAGCCAAGTTTCCCTGTAGCTCACACATTACACCCTGGAGTCTTCTTGCCTGCCTTTTCTTTGGGTTCATGCTTGCTTCATCTGGACTATCAGCAGTCTTTCTGCAATAGGAAGGATGGAGTGTGACCCCATACCAGTCTAGGGAAAAGACAGGGAAATGGGAGGGGGCTGTCACTTCCTCAGGATGTGGAGGAAACTGAATCAGATCTTCCACTTCCCAGACAAGTGCTCTCCCCCAGGTCTTCAGCACAACATGGCCACTGCCTTTCTCTCTTCCCTTGTAGACCTGGGAGTGCTCAAACCACTTCTAGCAAATCAAGATAAAAGCCCTGAACTGATTCATTTAACCACAAACTGAGGCCCCATCATGTGTGGCAATGCCCCTAAAGGTATCCAAATAGATTTTGGGTCTAAGTGTTGGAGCACCAACACAGTCCAGGCAGGCTTTACATTCATTGTCTAAGGAAGTCTAGTTCCTTAAACTGGGCTTATAAAGAAACATTGGTGCCTGAATTGTGAGTCTGCCATTAATTTCTCTGACTTCATCCATGCACTGTGCAAAAGTATGAGCCTGAGCATATACTGGAATCCAGACCCAGAAATGGCTTTAAGGTAACACCTGGGGAATGCTAGAAGAGCAGGTTGGAAACCATGAGCCACATGCATCTGCAATACAAATCTCCACACATGACCTTTTTCTTTCATGGAGCCCAGCGAGGGTGAGAGCCTCGGTGTGCTCCAGCCTTGCTGTGGAGGGCAGTGAAGAGGCAGTGTCTCCACCATTAGTGCTCACAGATGGTTCACTTTCACAGAAAGCTAAAAGTAGCCACAAAGTCAACTACCTTGTGATAACCTTCTAGAATTTCTGTAATTTAGCACTTGCCTCAAAGTAAATGCTAATACAGCTTTCTGTGCTTATATCCCTTCCTAATTTCTAAAGGCACATTATAACAGTTTCTCTAACAAAACACTTGTACCAAGAAGTCACACAGTTACACCAGCTTCTAGATAGGGTAATGTAAGTGCACTGATACCAAATCTGAGGCAAAGATGTTAACACTAATGAGCCTTAGTTATTGACTCTAACATTCCTTTCTTACCTCCTTGCAATTTTTAACCTGTGATTAAAAACCGAGATTGGATGGAGGTTCAGAATGTCCTGGCTCTCCTTAACCTGGGTCTTCTTAACATTCTCAATTAACAAATATTTCCATGTGGGATGTTCACTTTCCTTTCTGTAAAATAAAAATTAACTCCCTAAAAATAATATAGAATATCCCCTTTTTCTTCTCTGTATTATATGAAATTATGGAAGGCAAATGTTTTCTTAATGGCAAAGTTGTTTGGTTTGGTTGGTTTTGTTGTTTTTTTTTGTTTTTTTTTTTTTTAATTGCAGCTCAGTAGAGCTGCTGAAGAGGTAGTGAATAGGAAAAAGTGAATGGGACAAAAAGAAGAATAAAAATTTGGAAGCTAGTCTGGTTTCCATCAGCAGTTTCAACTGAAAAAAATCTTTTCAGATATTTTTCAATTTCATTAGAACACATTTTATCTTGGAAATTATTCTTCAGATCATTTCAGTCTATTCCTAATCAGAGCAAAATAGTTAATGGATGATTTTTCAATTTTTCTTTAAAAAGATCTGGAAATCTAACAGCTAATAAATTTAGAATTCCATTAAAAATTAAATAGTTTCTTATTTGACTGTTTAACAAATACTGTACTAGTGTTTTCCCATTTTCTAATGACTCAGTGCTTGCAGAATATTGTATTTCAAAACAAGAAGAAAATGCAGTGTAGAGAAGACTGACTCACAGTGTTTTAACCTCTTCTACAAGGTAATTAAACAAGACTTAATGTCTTAGACATGGAGACTTTTCCAGGATAATGTGCTAAAAGCAAAGGATTTTAACTGTGGGCTCCCAAAATCACAAGTGTTTGAATTCATTCAGAGAAGGACTGGAAACAGAATGAGAACATTTAAATGTAATTCTGTGAAGACTATATATTTATACATCATTTACATTCCAGCAAGCCTTATATCCCTATATATATATATTTCTTATACCCTTGCCATGTACAGTTCTGTTTAGGCCAACGACCATTCGTAAACTAGTTAATAGGTGCAAACTATGTACATTAAGTTGAATTTTTAATGTCTAAACTAGAATGAAGTGCTCCCAAAGAGCAATAAAAAGGTCCACATCCTAAGGGCATTTTAATATTTGCATTTGGAAAATATTCCTCTCTTCACAGCTGTTACCCAGCCAGAAAAACAACACACAAGCACAGCCAGCAGCTTGGAGTGGAAAGGAGTTATTTATTTCCCTGCCATGGTCCAAGGTGTTTTCAGGATTGCGGAATACAGTTTCCTGTTTTTTAGACTGTTCTTAAAAGTGGACCATTGGGGAAGCAGCTTATTCCAAAAGTTGCACTAACTTCAGAGTGATCTTGTTGATTTCCCTAAATCAGGCCTGGTTCACATCACCATGGCCCAGTTTCTCTTATATTTTATGAAACAACACAAAGTAACTCAATGCATGTTGAAGCATGGATGCAGCCGTATCAGCCATTGCTGATACGCAATACTGGGAACAACTTCAGCTTTATGAAGTCTTTGGAGCGAGAAGTGCAACTACAGGTGGAATTTGGGACAGGAGTGGGTGTCCAAATGTGTCTTCATCTTTTTCATTGCTCTGTGCCATGCCAAGAAAGCAAAATTTCTTGATGGGTGCCCTACTGCAGCACAGCTTTATGTAGACTATTGGCAAGCTCTTAGAAGCCAAGCAATTTATGATACATAAGGGCTCCACTGATAGCCCTTTAATTTACTGAGAGTCTTTTAGGCACTTACATGAAGCAGCTTTCTCAAAATATCTCTCAGTAAATTTAAGGATTTCCTTACAATGCACAGGTCCCTTTCAAACGAACTTGAGAAAAACTTGAATGTGTTGCCTTACTGCAGTGTTTTAAGCAATTTTTTTTTTCTGCAGTCAAGTACACAGATTGAAAGAATCCTAAATTAAGTGATATTTATCCTCATAGCCAATATTCTGATCTCTTCAAATGTAATACAGAGTTAATACATCCCTTTACACATCAATTACATGAGAACTTTGTTACTCTGTATTACAGAAGTGCCCTGGGCTGAGATTTCTGCTGGTGAATAAAATAAAATTTGGTTTCCTTACTAATACAGCCCACACATTTACAGGACTAGAGACTTCAGATTTTTTTCAGGTACCATGCAATTGAGGGCTGAGTATAACTCCAGATGGGAGCTGGTAAGCCTCTTCTGGACATTTTTCCACCTAGTTGCTCTATTTGTGGTATCACATAGCTGCTGTCATGCTTGCAGGATGACATTCTTGCAGGCTCAGCACTACAGCTGGACTACAGCCCATCTTTCATTGTGTGACCTGTACCCGAATTAGATTTTGAATTCTTATGGCTTCAGTACTGCCCAAAATTCACATAACTTCCTTTGTAGCACATCTAATCAATACAGTTAGAGTAAACAAAATCTATGTATTGTTCAGTGGATTAAATTATACAAATTACCTTGAATGATGGTCAGGTTTAAATCTCACTAGACCCAGGGGAATATCTGCTCTGTAAGATTTACTAGTGAATTAGCTTGATTCTGGTGTTTGAGACAGTTTCTCCTGTCTTTATCTACAAATCATCCACAGAAACGTGTTTATTCACTAGGTCAATATTTATTTGGAATGTAAGTATTTTAAGACCAAACAGGGACTGCTAATAGGATGTAGTATTTTTGAAAATACAATCCAATGAAAGATGTTCTTGAAAGGTCTTGGCTTGCCTCTTTTATTCTTCAGGATGTGTGAATTCACACATAATTCAAGTATTACCTTTCCTGAAGGAACTTCTAACATTTAAGGAATTAGTAAAATTACCAGATTATGAAAAGCTGCAGAGCAAAAACTCCCCAAATGCCAGTGTTTTCAACTATTTTTCATACTGTGTTGCTTCATTCTGTTAACACTCAGTATCCTGTGGGCATCTGAAGACAGTGCTGTCCCTGCACAGGTGTGCTTGTCCTGCTTTCTCTGCTAACTTGTGCAAGCTTAGCATGCACAGCCCTGAGCAACAAAGGCTGTCTTTCTATGGACAGATCCAGAATCAGAGTGAAGGATGGACCTCTGAAAAGGGTGATCAAAACATGACATTCAGAATTTCTCATGTTAACTACTGCGCTTAAGAAAAATACATACAATTTACATGCAAAAACACAGAAATATAAATGGGTAGGAAAAGAGTCTACTGTAGCAATGTCTGTATTTAAAGAAAGTGCACAGTGCTGAAGAGTTCAGCATACAGAACAAGAAAAACTTGAAAAATTCACCATTAAAATAAATTAATGAGGAAATTACTGATTGAACAGCTGCTCTGCTTTAGCTGCTATCAGACTGGAAATAATTCTACATTTACCTATAAAAATTGGAATTATATTATTGTCTGCTTTCAAGTATGGATTTTCTAATTGCACAAACTGATGAAGAAATCTGTCTAATCAGTGATGCTACACAAGATTTTACAGTAACTATTGCAGAAAATATATTTCTGTATACGTACTAATAATAGTCATTAATACACAACACAGATTTCAATGTCTTTAATAATACTGTTTATTATTATCATTACTGTTGTTGCTGCTGTTGTTGTTATCAGTGTAATTATGTTCTGAAAATACCATCCTAATGGTTTCAAATCCCACTTACAGTAAAAATGGGTTTCTACTGCTGGATTGATTCTTAAAATGAGAAAACAATGATGTTACCAAGGAAAAAGTAAAAAAACCAAAAAACACAGTGTCATGAATAGTACTAATACCATAACA
Source organism: Rhipidura dahli (assembly GCA_013399225.1). Taxonomy (NCBI): domain Eukaryota; kingdom Metazoa; phylum Chordata; class Aves; order Passeriformes; family Rhipiduridae; genus Rhipidura; species Rhipidura dahli. The sequence continues at coordinate 471,678 of VXAC01002818.1, read as the reverse complement.
CATTTATAAGAAAATTACTCTTCTATTTTTCTTCTTATTTTATCAATCTGTAATTTTATAATAATACTCAACACATTACATATTCTGAGGAAATGATAGAACTTCCTGTTCTCTCACATCTGGAACATTAGTAAGCTCAATCTCCAAAAAAATAGAGGCTAAATAATTTACCACGCTGTTTATTTCAAAGACCTCCTTCCAGAATTAAAGGAAATCTATTTGCATGTTTCTAAAGGCATTGTTCCTTCAGTCTGTGATGTTCATCAGTCAGGTTTGCTGCTTTTGTTTTTGTAATCTAAATAAATATAGTTCAATGGTTTGGAACTCCATGGTTATCCCAGTGGATTCCTCTATATCCATTGTGTAAGGCAAAACCAGGGGAAGCAAACGATGACTAATTTTATGGACACAAAATGATAGAAGCAAGTGGAACTCTCTACATTCTGCTACAATCTGCCACTTTTTAACACCTCTGTAAAGCCTAATGATCCAACCTTCTGAATCTCTCACAGATAAGTTTGTATTTTCCGTTTTCACTGGTAATTCCTACAATTTTCTTTAACTCATTAATTTATTAGGTATTGCTTGAAATTTGATAAAACACTTCTCATTTACTTGTGGTTGGTATTTGCCATCTACCAAAAAATAACTTCTGGGTGTAAACTGACACCTAGTTTTTAATAATTTGTTCACAAAATCATGGCCTAAATAACAAATGAAGTGTGGAGGTAAGGGAGAAACAACCACCAAGAAACACTGGTTGAAAAGTGAAAACCAACAGAAATGCAACAGAATACATCAACAGAAGGTGTTATAATTCAAATGGGTTACACGTTTTTTCTGGTATACTCTTTCAAAAATATTTGTAAGACTGGAAGAGTTCTGCAAATCAACTACAGCTTAAGTAAAGTGAGCTGTACCAACTTCTGTGTAGTCTTTACTTTTTAATGGTTTTCACAGTAAAGCAAACATTTAAGAAGGTTTGCACCATGAGCAGGGCTTTATAGGAATGAGATTTACCATTTGTTGGAAAACCGAATAAAATGCATTTAAAAGTGTAAACACATAATTTTAACATTTCCTGTTATTTCCCATGAATCAGGATGTTCCTGCATATCCTAATAAAACAGTAGTAAAATTCCTTTATACTTGCTGTAAGCAAAATCTAGGGGGAAAAAAGATTATTTGGTTGACGCAACCTGGATTGTGACCCAACCCCCCAGGTGCTCTTCCATTGAAATCAAGGTGTCTCTGGGCAGGATCACACCGTGCACACTGCAGGACTGAGCCCAAGGCAATGCAGACAAAACCATGACAGAAAACGCCTAAGTGAAGCCAGCTAGCTAATAAAACAGCTGGGCTTTATTCTGAGTCCACCCCTTACAGTGTCTGCAGAAAGGAGGGACAAATTGGCTCCTAAGCCAATCACAGCCTAACTATAAAACACACATCTAGAATAACCAGCCACATCTCCTTCTGAAGAGCCTCTCTTTCTGCTAACCATAGAAGCACCACGGTAGGCTGTCTAAATTACAGAATTTCCACTTTCACAAGAGGCAAATTGGGAAGACACAAGCATTTAATTTTTATGTTTTTATTATTGAAGTGGAGATGGTCAGAATTTTACCCAATCTTTTTGTCTGCAGTGGCTGTGTACATTTAAATATGTAGCTGCTGTCACCAAGACAAGCTCAGTTTTGCACAATACCACTGAAAACTAAATCCTTTAGGGATTTCCAGATGATATCTGGAGTTCACTGCCATCCTGAAAACCATGTTTAGAAGATAATGTTCACAGACCCCTTGGGAACTCCTTCTTACAATGTTGCCTAATGCAATATTTGTAGTTCATGGGAACATTTTATTTACAATTAACATATGAAATGTGGTAGCACTGAGTCCCTTTGATTATCATGGATTAAAAGTCACCATCAGAGCAGGCACTGTTTCAGCTTATAGAGGAAAGGTTTGGAAGACAAAGGGAAAAGTTTGAATTGTCCTTAAAGTTGTGTAGAACGCCAGTGTACAGTGAATGAGAAGGGTGGAACCATTTCCTTGAGTAAATTCATGATTTAGTCACTGAACTTTGGACACTGAGAAGCTCTGAGACTTAAGAGCACAAAAGTGGCAGCAGAAATAGTTAAGATGGGAAGTGATTAAGTCATGAACAATGAGAGGTTGGAAAATACTGCAACAGGCCATTGGGAAATAATGATTACAGTGTCAGCACTGAACTGCCAAATGTGTTTTCTACTGACTGAAGTAGGACCCAAGATTTCTTCGTTACAATGCAAGACACTGATAAAAATGCAATATTTGCCTCAATCATTGAATAAAATCTAAATAAAGTGGCATTGCCACCCACCTTCTTGGTGGAGACACTTGTGCTATACCTACTCATAGAAAGCAGCACTTTGATGCTGGATCAATCAGTGGCCCATGGTCCTCAAAGTAATTTTCCTTGTGCCTAGTGAAGTGCTGTCTAAATGGTGAACACAAAACAGGATAGTGTGCCCTAGCAACATGATTGAAGATGAAGAAACATACTGAAAGTTCACTGTTAAATCGACACAATATTTTCAGAAAAAAGGGAATCCCTCAAGGGAACCTTTCTCAAGGCTGAAGCTTGTGCAATCTAAAACTTGGAAATAGGTTCTGACTGAGCAATCTGTTGACCTTTCTGAGACATGCTCTTGGTAAATTCTTGTGTATCAAAGGTACTGTGAAGCAAGGCAACATCTGCTCAGGAGACACCCAAATTTCACAAAGAATATGAATTTGCTACTTTTACAGGACCCTAAGAAAGTTACCCACACATCTCATACTGTACAACCCTAAGGCTCTTTCCTATCCAACAAACATTCCATAGATACAAATTACCATCACAGATGCTATAAATGTTACCAGTGTTCAATCAGTGAACACCTTCTAGGCAAAATGTTAATTTAAACATGCTTATAGGGAATGTTGGGTCTGGAGGGATATCCCTGTCATAGTTCTCCAGCTGCTCTAAAAGTCATTTTGTGGAGACAGACAAACTCTACAATAAAGGCATTGAATAAAGCTTTCTCTATTCTCCTGTAAATGGAGTTTAACTTTCATTTTCTCACTAGAAGACCATTTTTAAGCCACTGTTCATACTCTAGGATTCACTAGCACAGTATTTTACTTTAATGTTATCATCTCAATAAAAATATTCTCAGATGTCACTACATGCCTTCTTAGAGAATATGATATATGCCACCATTTGAAAATCCTTTCCTATTACTCAGGTGTCTCTACATAAAAGCTTTGCCTGGTAGAAGTAGGTTCTTTAGAATAGATAGCACCATTTAAGCACAGCCATGGCTCTTACAGTAAATCCAGATAGCTCCAGCACAGGACATTTCACGAAGCCATGCACTTTTTCTTCTGCATTTTAACATGAGAGTATTACATTAAATTAAAAGGGAATAGTCCCCAGCTTCACTTCAGTGCAAGACCTGTAATTCAAACCATCTCTCTTGTTGTTCCCTATACAGGACGGAAACAATTTCACTGTCTCCATCAGCACCGGCCCCCACATCAGTCCTGTCATGTCCAGCTCACAAGGGTTATGCCTCATCCATGGGAGCAAGAAGGGCTTCTAAGCTGCAGAACCCACACACCCAGTCCCCACTCAGGAGGATGCTGTAGCTGCCCTGTCTCCCCACCACAATGCTGCTCCCACAGGAAGGCAGCCTACCTAAGCTGGCTAAATGGGGGTTGCAGCACATTCCTGAGAGATCTGAGATATAAAACACATAAACAGGCAGTATAGCCCTTATTCTATTCTCAGTTACCCAGACTTTAAACAACACCCAGACTTCTATTGTGTAGGGATTGTATCTTGATGGGTAGAAGAACAAAGAAATGTGTCAAAAGATACAAGAATACTTCTCCTGACATGTTCACATTTTTCGGAGTGTTAATTAAATAAGCTCAGGTGGCTTTCACTGATTGTTTACCCTTGAGGTTTTCATTGGCTTAATATTCCATAAACCCAACTACACAAGCTATTCATTCACAGATTTTTAAATGGGTGTGCTTTGTTTCAAGGTACAGATGTTAGTATAATAAAATACTAACAGATCTCTCAGTACGAATAAACAGGAATCAGTGTTTATTCACAATACAGAGAATTGTGTAGGGTGTTCTCCTCATTAAAATGGTAAACTAAGCCAAATTTAATTACAGCTTGAAAGCCAAAGGGAAGTATGTTACTATCTTATCCTGCAGCACATAAGGTAATTTATAAAAACAGTGGCATGCCACTGTTGATAAGGTAAACAGAAATACAGAATCAGACTAGGCACCAGTATCTGGCATGCTTCATACCTATGGAAATCCATTTCCAGTGATGATTTGCTGGCTTGGGCCCTCAAGGAAAAAAAAAAAAAAAAAGATAGGACACATTTTTAAAGCTATCCTAAAGCATACTTCACATATCTCCACTTTATAATACTGGAAAACAAAATGAAACACATATATTTTTTTACTGTGAGACAACCTATACAGGTTTTCAATTGATGTTCTGCAGTGAAACAGAGGGAAAGCCCTTGTAAAGACAATTACATTTTCTTCCTTCTAACAAGGAATTAGGAACAATAAACTTTCTCTGTTTTCTTGCATGGTGACAAAAGGCTATAAAATGTGATAAACTGGCCAAGAGGAAAGCTTGGCACCCAGGTGTAAAAGTCATAGTGCTGGCAAGTATCTGCTGATACTATGAAAGGCAGCATTTTGAACACATATTTGGCTTGGTTCATTGTTTTAATCACCATTTTTTTGGAAGATGTTTCAAATAGGAGCTGAGCATAATTTGTCTCCCTTGTTTTTTAGCAGGAAGACAAATTCCCAGTCTAAGCAAATCCTCCTGCTAAATTTTTTAACAAAAAGTACTGTAAGCTGCCTCTGTAAGTGAAAATAACGCACTATATTATTAAAATACTTCTGGCATCTAGCTTCACCTATTCATTTATTCTCACCCAAAAATATTCTCTGGTTTATCTGAGCAGGTATATACCCAGCTAAAGTACCCACAACTTGCAAAGTGGGTATCCTTGCAGTCAGTATATATTAATAGCTCGGAGACTAGGACAGTCTGCAGTGCTGCCTACCTTTGCACAATGCCACTGTGGTTAGCAGAACCACCCTATAAATAAGCTATGGGTTCTGTGTCCTTGGCTTTTTCAGCCTCAGGAGGCTGAAAATTAAAGCCTGAAAATCATAGGGAAGTATACTATCCAGCCAACAGAGGGGAAGAAGCAGGATATTGTGGTTTTTACTGGCACACAAGACAAATAATCTTGCTGTTACCACCTCACTGAAAATTTTAAAAAGACCTAGTTTTATCAAAAGTATACAAGATGATGAGTTTTCACCCAAAATGGCTCAGCCAAATAAAAGGAACTGGAGTTAACAAGAAACCAATACCCAAGAAGCCTGTGAATACAGCAATCTATCAATCCCCAGATAAAACAAACCTTAGGTGTGAATGGTGTCACACAACCACATTAAAAGAATAATAAACGTTTCTACATTCCACAAAATGACACTTTAACTCCACCACTGAAAAAATGGGCTCCCTTATATGATTGCAGAGGAACCAGAAACCACAACAGCCACCCCTGAGTCTGCCACTCTGTTCTCCTGGCAGTGGCTGAACTTTTCTGTTAAATCCCTGGAGTTAACCCTAACTAATAACTGTGCTGCAGGTCAGCATTTGGCCAGCTCCCATCAAACAATATTTACATCTCTCCTACCTGGTCATACACTGTTAAATTTGTTTTATTGGCATACCCAAAATAATTACCTGTCTGTCACAAAAGTATGCAGTGCATTTCTGGAGTCATAAAAGAGCTTCTATTACGGTTGCAAAGCTGAGCTGGTAGATGGAGTCAGTAGACAGAGAGACTGCCTTTCCTGAATGAATGGGCTGAGTTCTCTCAATCTTGAATTCTGATCTGTGAATGGAATTGAAAAACTTAACCAGACACCCAGACAGATGTTAGCATAGTCATTATCTAACCTGAGCTCTACTTCCAGAGCTCCTTAAAAAACACCAGTATCCCTTAATGAGAGTGGTTACTAGCAAGGGAACTGAGCTTTGATAGATCACTAATTCCAAAGTCCATCTACTAGACTATTAACCTAGATGGCCACACTTAGGCACATTTTGATGCAAAAAAATGCTTAATGCTTTCTTCCTTTCTCCTATTGCCCAAACCCAGGATTCAGGGATAGATGTTTCTCTTGTAATGCCAGACTTCACTGCTGCCCTGAGCCCAGCAACCACCTGGGCTCGAGTTTCTGCTGTAGTTACCATACATGGCTCCCTGGCTCTTCTCCATCCAGATTTTGGAGAGGTGCTGTACAGGAACAGGTATTTAGGGACTGTACTTGATGTGCTGGCAGAACTGGCACCCTGATTTGAAAGTCAGTGTGTACGTAAAGAACTTTAAACAATTATTTTAACAGCTTATTTTCACTACCAAACTCTGACCATTAACAGAGAAACAAATATTGTTTCAGCAGTTAACTTCAATCACTGCATTACACAACTAATAAACTGCAAACAATTTCCTTCACAAAAAGCCATTACCATGTAGATCTGTACTTCGGTATCTTTCAAATCCTCCTCACAGAGAACTCAGACCATATAAGTCTGTCTCACATAGCAAAGAATAGGAATAGATGCTCTTAGCCTTTCAACTTCTCCATTCCTCAGGTTTTCAAAAGACTGAGCCACCCTGATTTCCACCTGCAAAAGGTCAGAATGCAAACAATTTCTTTGTGCTGAATCTCTCTCTTTTCTTTCCCTGAACTTGGGTTGACATGGTATTTGGCTTAGCTATGCACAGACTCCAAAGGCCAAGCCCCCTTCTCTCTGCCAAGCGTACTGAGATAAAAACACAGATAAGATTCATAGTTCCTGTAACTTCTGTACCTAGGAAACATAAAACTTGGGCAGCACTCAACTTATTTTGGACATTGTGTGGAAAAGCCACTAGAGACAGAGCACACAAGAGGCAAAACTGCTCTCCATTGAGATTGTGTTCTATAAATTCCTGATGTAGAGGTTATTAGTGGAGATTTGTATAATGTTCAAAGGGAAAAAACAATGCTGCTTTGCAGGCTTTTTGCCTTCCCTGTGTTTCATGCTTACCCATTCTCTACCACTCCATCTTGAGCTGTGCTGTTTACCCTCTTGTGTTACACTGTCAGTTTTCTCACAGCCATCAGGACTTGGATGCCCAGAGCACATATGCTGCCTGGGCTGATAAGAGAGACTGAGTTTATTGGTGGGAAGAACGGCATAGCCAGCACTGTACTCTTCTGATTCTTTATTTGTTAGTCATAGTTTGCAGATGTTGCAGGGACAATAACTTTGCAACGTCTTCAAACATTGCACACAGAGAAGGCATGTGGCACTTCTCTGCAAATCAGGAATGTTTGGGCACTGCTACCCACTGCCCAACTGGCTCGTACAGAGCACTTACTAAGCAGTAAATTATTTTGGCTAATAAGGGCATACTTAATACAAAAACATGCTTTTGTTAATCATGTCAGGCTTCAGCTCTGTTCCTAAATTTTCTTTAGTTTTCTGCCCACCACCCACTCCTTGGTGAGCTCTGGGTAAATGCTCTCATTGTGTATTGTTAGTCATTCTTGCCTACATGATGACAGCTGCTTTTTGATCACTGTCTGAACAAAACTACCTTTTCTGGATGGGTCATGAAATAGGATGGAATTTATGAGGCATCTTTCTCCAGATTATATTGCCCTCAGCTATGTTCTGTAAGAGACACTCCGTAGTACTGTGTAAACACATTCTCTTTCATGTCACAGTGATCTGGAAATAATGTCTCTGAATGGAACAAAATGGAAAGAAAAGATATTTTCTCACAGGCCTGTCTCAAAATGCTATTTTAAAAAAATCAGAATAATCCTCTGTACACCAGGCAAAAGTGAACTTCTTTTCCTTCTGACACCTATTAGAAGGACAGTTAGACTGAACAGCCCTTGTTCTGCAATGGCATTCTTATTTGTTTTTTAAAGAACCCTCCTCGTCAGCCTCTCACAAGAAGTCTTCCAAGGCAGACTGAGCATTTTCAACAAAAAACATCCCCATCAATCTGCAGAATTCCCAGCCCTAAGGGTTGCACTGCTATTTCTACTTGTAACTGTTCTGGGCAGGCTTGTACTTTATCCTGCACACTCCTTGTGGGTAGCAATGGACTCTCCCATGTCCCTTTACACATCAGCTTTCCCTCCAGCATTAAGAATGATCATCAGAGGCAACAACTCAGCACTGAAACCAGTCACCTGCTCCTTATCAATGGGATGGGCAGGCAGCCAGCTAGAAAAAATGATGGTTTTTTTGACCCTACCCATACCCTTGACCTGATCAACTGCAAATCAAGGAGTGGGCAAAATATATCTCTACTGGAGCAAGAGAAAAGCCAGTCAACATCCTAATATATTGCTTTTTCATGAGACTTTGTGGTGATCCCGAAGCTGAGCCAGCACAGTATTTTCAAGCTCATGGTGAAAATGCAGGTTGCATCCATTTCATCACATACAACAGGCAGAGTCTAATCCAAACAGCTTTCACACTTCCCAGAGCTTTTCCTACCAAACAGGCTGAACAGTACTTTTCCTTATTACACATCAGTTCAAGAAGCAAAGGCTAGATCAGTGAAGCAAACTAAATGGCTAAAAATATTTAATTTACTGTTCCTGAGAGTTTGGGTATTCATACAATGTCACTGGATGTGGACTCAAATTAATTTGAGAGAAAAGGAGAAGTTTTGCATTTTCATGACAACAGCTGGAAGTGATGTTTACAATATTGCACATCACATGCTAACTGGATTTTCAGTGGTACGAGGTTTACAATATTGAACATCACATGCTAACTGGATTCTCAGTGGTAGACTGGGCACTTATAAAGGCAAATGAGTTCCCTGATACGCTTCACAGGGTTAAGAAACATGAGCTTGACAAAACTGCATTTCATTCCCATACAAAAAATGGTAATGACTTACCCTGATAAAGACAATATAGACAAAAAACCCAGTTGTCTTGCCAAAAGTTATATAGAGAGAAAAACAACCCTGGTCTACCAGGTATCAGTGTTCAGACAGCCACAGTGATACTTTGGTATTTATGTCAGAAAGTCCTCAAGAGATGTGTTCTCTAGTCTTTTACTTCTCTTTTACTAAAACACTTGAAGTAAACTAGAAAGCTTACAATTGAAACAGTTAAACAAATCTAAAATCTTTGGTTAAGGCACCAAAATAAACCTGGAGCTGTTGAAATGGAAAACAGAATGAGTCACAATCCAAGAAATGCCTCGGGCTTACCATTCTCTCAGTATATGCCAATATTCTCTAATAAACTTGATATTCAAAGGTTCAAAGGGCACAGCATATGACAGTTACCAACATGAACACAAAGTGTAGATATATATGGACCTTTGTTGTCCTTGTGCTTTGTTGTCCGTGCTTCCTGGGTGCTCCCTTAGAAGGGGCCCCAGGAACATTCTCAGAGCATTTCTTGGCCCAGTATGAGCAGGATTTTCTAGGAACCAGAGCTCAGGTCGAGGGAACACTACCTCAAAGGGCAAGAGTGGGCTAAGTCTCAGGAGTGGCCTAGAATTCAGAGTATTGCCTGGGTTGTTTTACCATATATAGCCAGGATACAGTCTTTAAATGCTTTGACATTCAAGTCTCTGAGTTTGCCCTTACTCCCAGAGGTTCCAATGGAAAAGCTGGAGCTCTGACTTATTTCAGCTGCATTATCTACAGGTTTCAAACTGAAGGATAGAGGTCTTTACATGTAATTCTTTCTCAAAGATAAAAAGAAGAAAGTAACAGAAAAAGTCATAGAAAAACTGTAAATAGTTTCAATTAATGAATGTGAACACACAGGCACATGCACAAAATAACAAACAGCTATAAATTGAAGCAGACTACAGAAAATAAAAGGGGCAGACCTTCAGCTGGTATAAACAGAAGCACTGATTAATCTCAAAGCTATAATGACTGAGAGAGCACACACTAATAACTGCATCGCTTGCAGTACAAATAAAGCAGTTTTGAGCTGTTTTCAAAAACACAGCAAGACAAAAAAAAAGGGAGGTGAAAATCTATCTGTAGATTACTTTATTCCCTCGGTGCCTGACAGGAATTTTACATCCAGTTATAGCTGTCTAACAATCAAAAAGACCGAGTGAGAAAATGGAAGGAGTCCAGAGAGTCCAGAAAACAGCAAAAATGATCAGAGAGCTGGAGAGATTGATACATAGTGAGTGACTAAAATAGAACTGAATTTTTAGGACATTGGCTGTACGACAATTAAAGAGATACAGCAATCTATGGTCTGACAGGCATGAATACAAAAAGAGAGGGACTTTTATGGGAAAAGAGAAACTGAATAAGAAAAAAAATTGCATGCTGGATTTCCAAAGTAGACAGAACTAGTGTCCTAAGCATGGAATGTGTAAAAGATCTGCTAGTCTAGGACTAACAATGTTCTCTTCTCCCAGACCTGTCTACAGTAGGCTTCTTAAAAATGTCTTATTCCCATTCTTATTAATTCATCTGCGTAGTTCAGTGTTCTTTACTACCAAGACAGACTAGTAGCTAGCATTTTATTCAAGGATTATCTAGCTCCGGTCCAAAGTTTTTGAGAACAAACCAATCCTTAACGTATCCCTGTTCTCTGCTATGTCTCCTACCACTGCTACTACAAGCACAAGCACTGAAGGAAATGTTAAGATGCAAGCATCACATACATATACTTGCTTTCAGCACATGGTGAACTCACTGGCTGATGCTGACTCTTTAGATTAGAATTTTCCTATTCCTCCTGGATTAAACAGAAAGACAGACAGAAAGAGGAAGAGCAGGAAGCCTTGGGAGGGAGTAGCCTGGAGGGAAAAGCCCCAGAAGAAGCCAATGAAGATTAATCACAATTTGCTAGACTTTGGCTAGACTTGATTCCTGTCTAGAAAGGAACTTTGCATTCTATCTGCTCTCATTTCCTTTCTTTGGATAGCCTGGACAGAGCAAACCCTGTAACAGACATCCATTAATACATATAATGTGCATATATATTACATATATGCATGCAGTAATATATGGACCAGTTGCACTGACAATACAGGGGCTGGTCAAGTTATACTAGGGAAGTCTTACAGAGAGAAAGAATGTAATCCAAGTGCACCTTCAAGTAAGGTATATTCTTCAGCTACTTTTCTTTGACTCAAAATAATTAGAAAAAGTATCAGTTGCTCACAAGGGCATTTTTCTTCTGCTGTCATCTCTTCTCAGTGGTGTTTTCAAAGTAGGATTTTTTTTAATTGTATGCCCTTTGAAAAAGTATTCTGCAAATTCTACTTCTCTCAAATGAGCATCCTCTTTCATAAAGGAAGGGTTTCACCTCAGAAATTACTATATTTATCTAAAGAAGTCAAGACTCAAACAAGTTATCAGACTATAAAAAGATAATAAATTATAGTTTAAGGGAAAGAACCCCAAACAATAGTGTTTGTGAAGCACTCCTTGGGCAAGTAAAAGTCAGGCCCTTACAAGCCCAAGTATAGGAATGGTCAATGTCTTGGAAAAGAAAAACTCATCATTCTGTGTGCAGCTGACTTATACATGTTTCTGGCTTTCCAATAAGCCATTTCAAAATCTTATGATAAATAAAAATGGAAAATAATTTTTTCTATATTTTAGGAATAAGAAAGAAAAAGTTTTGTTGCTCAAAGTTAGATTACTTTATGTATGAGAATGTCCTAAACACCTCAGAGATTTTCTGAGTCATTAACACACTGCAAACAGACCAAAAATACATACTTAGCAAAAGGAGTTTATCAGACCCTAATCCTTTTTTGTAAAGGAACTACAGAAAAGAATGACATCATTCAAGCACGACATGCTCAGTATTCCTCTTCTGTACACAAAGCATGAAAAGAGCAGAAACTGGTGAAAAGATCAAAGACATTTTAACGTAGAGAGTTGTTGAATAGCAAGTTGCAGAAAACATCTAGAAAACTCAGTGGCAGCAAACCCCTGAAGTGGGGTTTAGAAAAGCAAACTAACCAATTCTAGTCTAAATCTAGTGACTGTCATTTTTTCCAGATGAATGGCTTTTATAAACATACCTGAGAAGAATTTGATCCAGCCGCTGAATGGAGAGAAATCTGCATCTTCAGAAAAATAACTATTTGGGGTTTTTTAATAGCCAAAACACCTAAACTTTTGGTAACTATTGAAGAGTTGAGGAGCTTGATTTTTATCTTACTAGAAGTCATCAATCAATGACAGCACACTGCTTCACACACTCAGTCATCACCTGCTTCCCACCAGACACAGCTTCCTGCAAAGTAACACTTCCACAATAGAAGAAAGAATAAATCAACCATTAGCAGAGTCCTAATTAAAACAGAACATTCAGCAATCTCTAGAAAACATGGTGTGACCCAAGGTAAAGGACTCTCCATCACTGACAACTAATGACAGAATGTTTCTAACAAAAACCAAGAAGAGTTACTGCTTTTATAATGATTTTTCATCAGAATCTGGTTTAACTTGGATGCTCATAAAGGAATCACCTGGTCCTTCCTGCAGACCCCACCAGCACCCGAGCTGTTTCCATATTTCCTCCACAGTATCTTTTTTTCCTTTTTCACTTCAGTGGGCAGAGAGCCCAAGCTCTGAAGTTTTGACGAACTTTCAGGTTCTGGCTTCATGCTACACTGAAGCATAATGCCTTTTTCCCCTCTGCTTACATAAGCAAATAAACAGCCATAAACACTGGGGTTACACATTTTAACAAGCTATCATCAGTCAGCTGAACAGTAGCAGCTGTCAGACCACCATGCTGCAAGGCTAAAGCAGATGGTTCTGCTCCCCAGCTCTGGCAGGGCTGGGGCAGGAACGGGCTCAGGAGTTGCCATTCAGCACTGAGTAGCTCTCCATACCCTACATCCCTTTCCCAACCTTCTATAATGTGCAGCTGGCCCACTTAGCAGGAACATCATTAGGGTGTCTTATAATCTTTAACATGCTTAAACACACAGGAAACATTGATTATATCAGTCCCTGTACTGCTGTAAACATTGAAATTGCCAGCAGGACCAGGGCAGTGATTGTCCTCCTCTACTCAGCAGTGGTGAGGCCACACCTCCAGTTCTGTGTCCAGTTCTGGGCCCCTCACTACAAGAAAGGCATTGAGGGGCTGGAAGAGGTCCAAAGAAGGACAGCAAAGCTGGTGAAGGGTCTTGAGAGTAAGTCCTATGAGGAGCAGCTGAGGGATTTGGGGTTGTTTAGCCTGAAGAAAAGAAGGCTCCGGGGGACCTTATCACTCTCTGCAACCATCTGAAAGGAGGCTGTGGCCAGGTGGGAGCCAGCCTTTTCTCCCAGGCAACCAGAGACAGGACAAGAGGAAATGGCCTGAAGCCGCACCAAGGGAGGTTCACATTTCACATTAAAAATCAGGAAGAATTTCTTCCCTGAAAATCTGGTCCAGAATTGGAACAGGCTACCCAGGGAGCTGGTGGAATTACAATCCTTGGAAGAAATGACTGGATGTGGCACTTGGTGCTGTAGTGTAGTGGGGGTGGTGGTGTTCAGTCAATGGCTGGACTTGATCTTCAAAGTCTTTTCCAACCTTAATGATTCTATGATCCTATGATTTAATACATATCACACATAAAGTCAGCCTCCAAATCCCAGCCTGGGACCTTTTCACTAGATCACCACTTATTTCAGCATTCAAATCCTAGTCTCAGTGAGTCATTGTGAGTTTTACCCTGCAACATGTGCTGACATATTAATAACAGCTCTGATGATACATCCTATAAACTGCTGGTAGAAGCACAATTTCTTAAAAAATGAAAGCACACAAGAAGAATGAATTACAAAAAGAACATTTCCAAGCTTCTATTTATGGGGGGAAAGAAATGAAAAAAGAAGTATTTAAAAATGTCTGAGCCCAGCCCCTTTGCTCTTCCCTGTGCTCTCCATCTGCTCATGAGGAACCACATTCCCACTGCCAGTACTGAGCAGTAAACTCTCTCATCCCTCAGTAGAGACTATTTGAGCACTATTAAATCATCAAAACAGCAACTCAGGAGACCTCATGGGAGTATTTTTTGTCTTCCTTTCTCATATTAGAAATCAGAGGCTATGCTGAAAGCTACTATAAACATCTCTATTACCACTAACTTAGCTTGACTAAAAGAGATCCAGAAAGTCCTAAAATCATTTCCACCACCAGTTTTTGGCCTGAACATATTTATCATGTCACCTCCATTCTGACTCTCAAAGCAGCTTTCACCTCAATACATACAAAACCAATCTTCGTAGAAGCAATTGGCTAAATTTAGCAGCATTGGATATAATTCAGCAAATTAAATATAAATATTTAGCCGTGGTTCATATTTATTTGCATTGATTGGCCGCTGAAAACAATGAATTTTACACTCCACAAGACAAAAAATGACAAGAAAAGTAATGGAGCACAAGGGAGCTTCCATACACAGAGACAGGATCTCATTATCCTTTTTAATTGAACAAGTCAAAGGTCATTGCTTCAGTGGTGACAAAGAAGCATACATATGATATATACACTTTCACCAAAAGTCTCCCATCAGGTTTTCTTATGCACACTCCTCAAACATGCAATTTATTTGATTTTTTTTTTTTTGCTTATACAGATAGGGCTGTATCAAGGCAATGTGTTAGCTTTTGCAGTTTAAACCTCACTATATGTGCCAAATTTGAATATTTAAACTTCCCACTGTGCAAATAAGAAAATGTAGCTTCTAATCAATATCTTTAGTCTGCAAGGTCCTTCAGGTCTGGGTTTCATTTTAACACATCTTGCATATCCCTGAACGCCACACAAATGTCTCAGTTCTCTACACCTGCTTCCTCCGTATGGATTTACACCCAGGCGTAAATTTATCAGAAGGAAAATTGGGAAAGGAGGTTGCAACTTGTCCTCTAACACTCCCTGGTTCACTTCTTGAAATCTCCACTGTGCAGCTGCCCCTCCCTCCCACCCATGCTGCACGGCCAGGGGACAGCTGCAGCCACTGTTTTTACACCTCATTCCTAATGTAAACAAATATTGAGAGCCCATCTGACCTTTTCATATCCCAGTGTACTGCCTATCCATGACATGGTACTAGGAAAAATTCCCCAGGTGTGTCATAGAAATACAAGGGTAAAATAAAAGACTGTTTTCATAGCTCCTCTGAAGTCATTAAGATTTTCAATACTGATCTTCAATAGAGAATAACATATCTGAAGTACACATCTGTTAAAACTCTCAGTGAAATTACAAGAGAAATTAACAGGACACCTTGTCATTTATCTCTTAGAAAATATGAAGTGTTATATTATAATCATAACATGGTACTTTTAGATTAAATTACAAATCTTTTTTAAAGGGAAAAGAGAGAGAGAAAACAGGAAAAGGATACCTTGAGAGCTGAACTCATCCTGACAAGCAAACTAGAATGGATGAGGCCCAACTGGCGCTATAGACAATGGTCTGAGGTCTTGTTGCAAAGACAGAGGAGCTTTCTCAAATGCAAAGTAAAATTGTGAAAGCTTTTGCCAGGGTAGAGAAAGACAGTTTGTATCTGTATAGAAAATGCTACAATAATCAAAGTAATGCTCAAAGCTTAAACAGGAACATCCTTTTAAAACAAATATAGACTTAAATGGACACCACATTTTTCAATAAAATTACACATTAGTTAGAATCTCAGTGTAACATTTTTTGTCAAGGACAGATATGAAAACTTTTTTGCCAAGACCTTTGCTCTCAAAAAATCTGTTTGTGAGTTGTTTCCCCTTATGCTGCACTTCACAACTCGGAGGAATTGCAGCGAACATGCAAGACATGTTTTCATAATTCTTCTCTAAACCAGTTCCTAAAAGTCCTCTTCCAACAATGTGTATGAAAACAGTAATAAAACTACTGAGTCTACCACAGCCTTGCTTGCTTCTTGGGATGCCCCATCTACACGTCTGCATCCATCATTCATCCCTGGGCCTATACTTTTGATTACAAGCTTTTTGGGAGACTATTTGTACAATAGGTGTGTACTCTGTACCATAATACATTCTGAGAGACTCTTCTAATACAAAGAATTCATGATAATGAACAATTTCATCCTTTCACTTGTTAAAAACATGGCAGCAAAAGATGTAATGGTTAGAAAATGGAGATATATTTCTTCAATAACTAATAATACCTTCAAGCAGAAGTTTAGCACATAAAGAACTACACCTGGGCCAAAGTGTGGAAACACATACACATACATATGCATTCCATGTCACATGATATAATTCCTTGGCTGTCACCAACATAGAGATTTAAAAACAATCTGTCCAAAGGTTATTAGAGAATATCATGTAAGATTGGAGAAGTTTTGCACCCTGTTTATGGTCATTTTCCTCTACTCTTACTTTTGTACTTCAAAGCCCTCTGTCCAGCCGTGCTGGCAGAAAGCTGAGCCTGGTGTCCCTGAGCAGGGATACTGGAAAAATCCCCCTTACTGAACATTGCATATACCTCCTTTTATTCTGTACATTTGCCAGGGATTATAACTTGATGCTGCTCTGGCTTTTCCCCCAACCTCACTTGGTCACCTCACTGAGTCATACACAAAAAATTTCCAAAATAACTACCAGAGTTATTGAAAACAGCATGATTTAAGGGGTTCTTAATAACCAACATCCTCAGTCATACGCAGACATGAGCTTTTGCTATTTTAAATAGGCTTTTCATGAAAAATATTGTTCTTTCAGGAGCAATTGCATCACCACTTTATTTCAAATCCTCAGAGATTACGAAGGTAAACTATTGGTTTTCCAATGCGCTTTCTCAATGTTTATTAATACAATAACAGATTTCAAAAACCATACGAACATGAACAAGAAAGTGCTATTTGCTTTTTATAAATGGCGCTGATACTGCAAGCCCATTCCCCAGTGGCAGACTGTGATTTGGGAGATCTTTCAAGAAGAACTACTTCCCAGCTTTTAGCAAAGCTGGAACTGAGAAATAAACCTATGGACTCACTGCTCCAGCTGGTTGGGTAGAATGGAGATGCAGCAGAAGTGGTTGGGAAATGGGCAGAGCTGTTCAAAAGCAGAGCCCTGGTTGTGCCTCTAGTGAGGGGAGAGGTAGGAAGGAGTTGGTACAATCCAGTATGACTTCTGTAATTAAGAGGCTAGTTTGGGAGCCTGTGTTGGTGGACTGCTGTTTTCTGGACTTCCTACCTTGCTTTTCAGCAGCACCAAATCCAAATTTCTGTGCCTAACCCAAGCAGCTACCAGAAACCGGATGAATGCCTTTGGGCTGCACTCAGGTCCCCATATCAATAGGCTAAAAAAATAACAGTTGCTGGACACAAGCACCCTGAAGGGTGGGGCTGAACCTCGACTCTGTCAATTGTTTTTTTATTCATCTCACTCATGGAGCAAAGAGTAATGGAGGAAGGCAGAAGGGGAGAGGGGAAGCAGGGTAGAAATGTAGCTCATAAGTATGTTTTGAGTCATCATGCTGTTTCTTTGCTTGCCTTTGAACCAATTGTAAACTCCTATTGGCAGGCTTTTAAGAACCTAATGGATCCAAAATATTTACATGAGATCAGTATCACTAAACTCGTCAGTATGGGAGAAAAAAATCATCAATACGAATTGCACATTGATGCAAAGCTTTTCTGCAGAAGTTTCCGACAAGAACAATGCAGTATGAACCGGAGCATTGTAATAGGTGATTTCCCACCCAAATTTTGTGTAGTTATTTTTAAATCACTTTCTTGTGATCTTTTTTAAGTTTAAAGCTCTCTTTAATTGAATGTAATGGTGAAAATTAAAGGAAGTTAAAACTAGCAGCTTCCTTTTTAATTTAACAAATTAAAAAGGGTGATTGGTTATTATATCACTTCTCTCTGAGACTGACAGGTGACTGTGGTTATTGACTACAGCACGAATGAACTCCGGACAGCTCACGAGATCACTCTGCATATCAATATTATCAGGTACTTTTTGCAGTCATTATAATAATTCAGTCACTTTATACAGATCACTCTTAGGTTTAAAACATATTCTCAAATAAAATAGAGGAAATATTTTGTATGGACTGAAGCTAAAACCCAAAGAAGGCATGAAAATACTTGTAAAGGCAGATGCAATATTTTATTGAAGCAAAAAATAGGCAGTTTAGGCAGCACAAGTCAAGTAAATCCCGCTGGAGTGGTGGGGCCGGACACGGGAACACCACTGGGCAGTGGCGACACACCTCTCCTCCCCCCTTCTTCCCCTGTTTTCCCTGCAGCTCTAAGGGCGCCACAGGCACGGCCCAACACGGCCCAATGCACAATCCCCTCCGCTTTTCGTTTCTGCTGCCTGATGCTGCGATGCCACAAACGCTGACAAAGGCCGGTCGGGGGTGAGGCCGCGCCGACAGCCGAGCGCCGCAGATGACCGGGAGCACCGAGCGCGCCCGCGGGCTCCGGGCGGCCGGGGCNTGGACACCCGCATCTTCATGGACGACGACAACTTCCCGCGGAGCGGCGGCCCTGCGCTGTCGGAGGCGGAGAAGGGCGCGGAGGACGAGCTGGACCGCGACCCGCACGGGCTGAACTCCCACCTGCAGGTACGGGCCGGGCCGGGGGCGGCCGGGGCCGGGGCCGGGGCTCGGGTCCTCGGCGAGGGGGTCCCCGGCGGGCTCCCCGCGCCCCAGCTCCCCGTGACAGCAGAACCGCCTCTTGTTCCAGCTGGGGTTCGAGGATGTGATCGCGGAGCCCGAGCTCACCCACTCCTTCGACAAGGTCTGGATCTGCAGCCACGCTCTGTTTGAGCTCAGCAAGTACGTGATCTACAAAGTCCTGACCCTGGTCCTCGCCATACCGCTGGCCCTGGTTGTGGGGATCGTCTTCGCGACGCTCAGCTGCCTCCACATCTGGTAAGCGTGTGCTGTGTCCGTCGGTGCCTGGGCTCTGCCGACAGCTCCGCAGAGCTCGGCTGATGTAGCACTCATCACTGCCCAGCCAGCGATGGCCGACTTTACACCAGTAGTTATATCAGCTAATATTAACTGCTTCATTTCTAAAGGGAGAGAAAAGGAAACAGTGGTTCTCTGTGATTCAGTTCCCTGCCTTGGTTTTAGCAGCAGTCTGTCATGACTGTGTAAGCTCCTTGGGGCAGAGAGCCTGTATTGCCACTTGGACGGCACCTACAACAATGCATTCCAACCATGGCTAGCTTCTGGAGTGGTAATAGTGACTGATTCTGTTTTTTTAAACTGAAGTGCAGAATTTGTTCAAACATGTAATTTTAAACATGTATTTTTACATGTTTACAAGGCTGAATTATTACTAACACCTGGAGTTATTACTAACTTATTAGTACCATTACCTCTTTCATTTTTTTCCTCACAGACTGAATAAAGCTTTTGAGGGCACAGCTTGCTCTATGTTACTGTCATAAAATACACTGCCAGTGCCTTGCATCTGGTACATAGCTATCTCTAGATGCCATGCCCCAAAGCCCTTCCACCTAAGCAAGAAACCCTGGTGAGCTTAGGAAGGCTGCTCCTGGCCATGGCACAAGTTTACAGGCAAATACACTGGCTGTCCAAGTCACACCAAACCTGTGTACTTTATGCTTAATATACTCATGAAACATCAGGAAGAGTACTTTGAGACCAGAAAGGGAGATGATGGTGGACAAGGAAGAAAGGCAGGGAGAATAATGAGGTTGAGGAAAGCACTGACAATCCAAAAGGCTGCAGAGGAAGGGATGAATGCAGGTTATTGACGTAATTTCTGTAAACCAGGATTTTCTGTATACATGAGTTTTGGGCAAAGTCATTGACTCATTTGACTTGGGTAACACTGGAATCCTTTTCCTTTTATTAAGGAAAACAGAATACAGAAACTGGAAGTGAACTCAAAACCCTAGGAATACATTGATTATCTGCACCTGTGGTGGCAGTCTTGTGGGTGCAGTTTTTGGAAGTGGAATGGAAGCTTGTGTTGATGAAATTGTCAAGCCACTTTGAAAACTGATTAACTTGAATTTTGGAGCATAGTGCTTGCATAATATCTAAAGGAGTTACAGTGCAGTCTAGAGATGCCCGCTTGCTACATCTCTGCTTCCCAAATTGTTACAAACAAGCAGTGCATAGGCATAGTGTTGCCCAGATTTTTAGATCTGTCAGCTGTCACTGTGACATAGTGTGCAGTGTGACTGCAAAAGGATGTGGTGAGTATATACAGGTTTCCAGTAGAGAAATATCTACACAAAAATTCATCAGTCCAAATTTATTAAAACTGTAGTACTTTTTTTGTGCTTCAGAAGGATCTTGTATCTGGATTTCACAGACTGGATACAGAGACCAGGACTCAGAGGTCAGTTACTATTTATGCACATAGTCCCTAGTGACTATCTCAGGAACTGTGGGTTCTCAGTACATGTGAAATAGGACTGTCTGATTGTAGCACTTCATTTGAAAAGTCTCTCTTGACTTTCTGTGAACACACTTGCTTCCCCAGCAAATTATTTTCTTTGCCCAGGTTCAGAATTGATCTTTTGTTTTGATCTTCCTTGCACCTGGGATGGATGTGAAAGAATCACGCAACTCAGTAGTGCTATCTGCACCCCCTTGGACTCCATCCAGTGCTACCACCCAAAGGCAATACTGTCTCATTTTCCCACAAACTCAAGCTGGATTTTTTCCAACACAAAGGTGGAACACACTGAGACTAAGTTGGCATCTCTGCACCTCTTCATGTTCCAGATTTCATGGGCATGAGGAGTTCAGTGTTTCTGCATTTGAAAGTGCAAAAGCAGTGCCGGTTTAGAAGTTCTAAACATAGTTTACTGGCTCCCTTGAAGGCCCATTGGGCCTGAAAAAAAAAAGTAACTCCTTGTTTTGTATGTGAAAGAAAAGGAATTCCATTATAACTCTGTCTTCAGGCACATAAATGTCCTTGGGAAGACCCTGGGAAAACCCTCCCAGAAGGCTGCCACTCAGTCTGTGTGCTTCACTTTTATCATCCAAACCAGTGAGGTGATGGTGTTGCTATGTCATAAGGGAGCTTTTCCTGAGGCTGAAGTCAGAAGTGTTTCAACAACTTTTGGAGGTGCTCAAGCACAAAGCTCTGTTGATGTCACACATGTTGTTGCAGTTTCATCACCATGTTAAGAATCCATGTTAAGTCTAAATCAAAATTTCTCATGCTCAAGGGCATCTTGTGAATTGCCCCCATCACATCTGATAGTAAATGTTGTCTCTCACCCAAAAAAAAGAAAGCTAAGTAAGAAATTGTATAGTAATACACTTAATTTTCATTTTTAACCATAAACATGTAGCATATTCTGTTCCTAAACTGGCTGCTTGAGCCAGAATCTGGTTTCACATGACCTGGTAAAACATACTGATGGGCAAAAGCTGGGCCAGCCATCAGGCTGGTGATCTACATATAAGCCGGTTTAAGGACGTCTACTTCACATTTTTTCTTTACTGATGACTGTCATTCTCACCACATAGTATACAGGCCACACTGAGTTGTGAGATCTTTCTATGAAATTAGCAAGCTTTTAAATATGTCCTTAGATTGCAGCTCTTAAGGTTATTGATTTTTGAACATGAGCAGAACACTTCTGGTTTTCCAGGCGGCTTGTGCAACAGTATTATATTTCTTACAGATCAGCGACTGATTCTTGTTCCAAGCCACGTGTTTGCCACCTCTTGGAAATTAACACTTGAATTTCAAATATGCTTTTTTGTAGTCTTATCAGAGTAATGTTCTGGTATGCTGCATATTTATGCTAAGAATCAATCAGTGATACATTTGGGGATTCATAACCTGAATCTTGGATCTGAGATGGGCTCACACAGCTTTATAGGGATCATTGGCTAAAGCAGTAGGTATTCACAGCACTTCCCCACTTGAGCTTCCATTCACAGTGCTAAGATACAGCCAAGGACTTACATGCAAAGCAGATATGGACATGCATAATTTCTTACCTTTTTGTATTCCTCAACTTCATTTATATAACTGCTGCTATCATACTCAACCCTAAAACCATGTCCCTGCTGACTGCCTGAAATCAAAATAAATTACAGTACAGCTGTGAAGGCCTACCTTATCACCTGGTGGTGCTGCCTTGATGCCTCTTCTTTGATGTCCAGTACATATCCCTTGTTTATCAAGAGGAAGTACGTGGATGTTGTCTTCTTTCCTTTGCAGTAGTTTTATCTTTTCCAGTCTACCCAGGTCCTGGAATACAGAATGTTCAATTTTAATGCACTTCATATACTGTGAGTTGTGAAAGGCTTTGGTTGTGGGACAACCTCACTTGTCCCAGTGGTTATTGGGATGCAACAAGAAACTGTACAACTGCTAGGTAATTGATAGCCATCTTTCTCAATGCTTGCTTGTATTGTAGAGCCATACAAGACTTTTCATTCACAATCATGATGTAGTACATGGAATTAGGTAATTTAAGCACAGAAACAGAGCATCTGAAAAATAGTATTAAGACATGTCTGAGATACCATTTTGAAAAACTTTACAGGAGAAGGTGTGATTCTTCACTTTGAAGCAGGAATCTGAATTAATGGTGCATGACTACTCCTACATTTTTGCCCAAGTCTGTGAAAAGTTGATTCTCATTATCAGTGGGAATTAAACTGTGCTCTGCCATTTCCAAGGGGCGTTTGGTTCTTGACAGTGTTCCCTCAGGGTCTAGCAAGAAGAAAAAGTAATGTGAGCAAAAGTGAGAAAGGTGGAGGGGTATAACTTTGTGGATGTCATGCCTTGAACAGAATAAGGAGAAAATAGGATAGGATTGGAAAAAAAAGGGGCCAATTTGCACTTTTCAGTTCAACAGTTCCTAAAAGACATTATTCATCCCACTTGGTGAAAGAAGGGGTATTTTGTAATATGGATACATAGCAGTATTCAGTGAGAGCTCATATAGGTAGCTGTCTTCAGCTTAGATGACAAGAGATCTTTCATTTTCTTCCCAATACTGTACCACATGGTAACACTAGTAGTACCAATACGGCATCATTGTTGATATCCTTGGGATATGCTACTTTAATTTCACTGTTAGGCATTACTCAAGCAGGCAGTTACCGTGTCTGAGAACAAAAGTGCAGACCAGGATAAATCCACAGCAAAGGATGTGTGTGTTATATTTGTCAGGTAACAAAAACAAATACGTGGCTTCTAATGGCATTTGATTATTTATTTTTTAAGTGTGGCTGGTCACTCCATGGACAGCACATTGCACCCTCTGATAATGTGGAAATATCACACTGTAGTATAACATATCCTGTACAGA
Organism: Rhipidura dahli; assembly: GCA_013399225.1. NCBI lineage: Eukaryota > Metazoa > Chordata > Aves > Passeriformes > Rhipiduridae > Rhipidura > Rhipidura dahli. The sequence continues at coordinate 448,267 of VXAC01002818.1, read as the reverse complement.
ACAGGATGCAGACTTGTACACATGTAAATACACATGGATATGCACACACATAATTTAAAAGTTAGAAAATACCTTTTATGACTCTCCTGGGTGTAAAGGATCTTTTCTGATGAAAGATGTTTGACTAATTGTTCCATAAATAGATTAATTTTATTTTAAAACTGAAAGTTATTTACATTAATTAGCTTTGGTTGCTATCATGTCTCATGTATCCTCCTATGGATTTAGCCTACAGTGGATTTTGCATGCATTTACCATAAATAAAAAAAAAGAATAGCAAGTGCTAAAAGATTATAAAAGATTACAAAACATTTTAATGTTTATTTTATTTAAGATTATCAAAGTAGGTTAAGTTCCAGTACTGTGTGAATGACCTGTACAGCAATTTCAACTACTATGATCACTGCTTCTCCAGCCTTCTACATCTTTCTCTGAATCTTCTGCATACTGTGGTATTTGTTTAGTTCATGTTTTGTGTGATCCTGTCAACAGAGGGTCCAAGTGAAGTTTTGTCTTTCCTGCTTCTCTCTAGATCAGTTAGATTTTTTAAAAATCAGGCCAAATTAATTATAAATGGTAGCAAAAGAACAATTACATAGTATTTATAAATTATCTGAAATGGAAAAGAGGTGAAGTCAACACAAACAGAGTAGCCATTTCTGGCATTTTCCCTGTGTTGCTTGGAAAAATAACAATTCTTTTTTCCCTTTGCATTATTGATGTATATCAGCTGTATTCTAACAGGTTAAGGCCTGATTTTTTACACTATAAATCATCTATTCTGTATGCAGTGATATTATAGATGGTTATAAACACGTAGTTTACAGGGTTCAGTTTAAAACTAGAGGCACATTATGCCAATAATGCTCACAGTCCTATATGGGGTGTTTCAGCAGAGACAAAAGAGAAGGTTTTAGAAAAACTATTCTTGTTTAAATCCATCTGGACTAGCTTTGAGTAGAGCATTGATGTACTGGTATATGGCTTGCATTGTATGACAAAAGCTGTTACATAAACACTGAAAGTAATTAATTTTGATTCTGTACATTTCTAACCATCAACTTTTTTTTAAATGTGGTAGGTTTTTTCTGCTTTGTTACTCTTTGAAGAGTATGCATTGTAAATACACAGCACCTTTTTTTCCAGACTTATGATGAAATAGTAAATTATATATTTTCTGTTACTCCAATTGAAGTCAGTCAGAGTTCTGCAGTGGAATTATGGAAATGCAAGATTGGGAACTTAAATTTTGAATACAACAGTAAACTAGAACAGAGTTTATTATCTTTATCCAAAGAATCTCTAGCTTCTTTTACCTAATTTAGGAAGTAAACATGTTCAGTATGGCAGAGAGATTTTTTTTAAAACCTTGCTCCTGTAGCACTTCAGTGTTATTTAAGTTACTTATTCATTCAGTTTGTCAGCACCCAAGTAAGATCATCCAGCTCAGTGAAATGACCACAGGTTTAGGCCAGTAAATTATTAAGGAAGGAGAATAACTTTAAATAATGTGGTCAATTATCATGTGTCCACTGGCCCTCCTGAGCTGCCCATATGTGCACTTCTGGCTCTCCTCCATGGTTACCATGAGTGGCTTGAGCCACCATTAATGACATTGCTTTGGAATTGGTGCACATGGAGAGCAATCCCCAGATGCTTACCAGTACTCAGAGATGAAAGCACAATACTTTCTAGTATGCACCCTGAGTGAATAAAATGATCTTTTGCACTGACAAGGAGTTTTGACTGTAATCTAATGTTAATTTCTCACCCACAAATGAAGAACTGTACAGGATCAGCCCGTTTTTCTGAGATGTGGCATGTATCTGTATGGTAAGAATCTGATGTGACTGGATGTTGCCTTCCTGTTTCTGTTTTATTGTAGCAACTTGTAACAGGGATGGGTAGGAATGAGAGCCAGTGGTGTGATCTGCATGTGTGCCTGGGAGAGAGACAGATAAAAGAAACACCAGAAGAGCAGCAGAGCAAGAACAGATTGTAAAGGGTGCTGTTTCCAGTAACTCAGGCTGGGGAACATGGTGTTTCTGTCAACTCCTAAAGGCCCACATTCAGCTATGACCACAGTCCTTAGGAGATGACTGCTCTTCAGCCACAGTGGGTGGCAGCAGGGCTACAGCAGACCATGTATACTAGCCCTGCCAGCAGCAAGGAGAGACAGAAAAGGTTCATCATTTTAAATGGCATGTAAAGAAATTGCCAATTAGTGAACAGAGACACAATGAAAAGAAAGCTGATGTCTACTCTCTCATGTTGCATACAAATGATTCCAGACAGAGGACCACATGCATCACGGTGTTTCTGCATATGCAGGTGTGAGGTCTTGGGCAAACCAAATTGATGGAGAATGACTGCAAGAGAGTAAAATCAACCTGCTTAAATATTTATATTTATATTATAAAGTTTAAAAAGTTAAAGAACCACTTGTCTTCCATAAGATGTCACACTTGTTTTCCATTATCCTGACTTCCCTGTGCTGTCGCAGCACCAATCTTCAAATCTTTCATTTTCTCTTTTGCAGGGTTGTGGTGCCTTTTGTGAAGACCTGTCTCATGGTCCTGCCTTCAGTGCAGACTGTGTGGAAGAGCCTGACAGATGTTTTTGTCGTACCATTCTTTCATAGCCTGGGCCGGTGCTTTGCCATGGTTAATATACGCCTGGACCAAGAGTAAACATCACAGATGTGATACTGCTGTAGTTGTAGCTGGTGTTATACTTCTTTGCTAGCCTAACATACAAGCACTTACCATTCATTCCAAACTGTTAAATTATGATGGCTGGTTTAAGTGGGAACATGCTGTTTTTATTAAAACTCATTTACTATCAGGGAGATCCATTTCAGAATTGGTAGGCAGTTTTCATAGCTCACTGTTTTAACAACAGAGTGATCGTGGAGTATATTGGCAACACTTTATTTTAATGGTAGGTTGATTGGTAGGTTACAGGAGAATTCTCATGGAGGATTAAAAGCCACCACAGTGGTAATGACTGGCGTTATTACAATAAATAAATTAATGAATAGGCTGTGATGCCTTAGACAAAACTGATCTCTAGGGTTTCACATTGACTTTACTGCAGTTCCACCAGGGATCATTTTTGGCCTGGCTTTGCAGGGTGATAAACTCTGTTATCAGCAGTTGAAGTGAACGTGACTCATTGCATAAACATACAGGGAAAGGAACTGTTGTGTAATTCTCGTATACTGGGGGGGGAGCCCTCTGGTTTATCCCTTAAAATAAGGTGTTAGCTAATGATCTGTAGCACTAGCTAATCTGTATATTTTATTTAATGAAAGATTAACTTTGCTGTATATTTTGTACCTTTGTAAATGACAGTTGATCAGGTTATCTTGAAGCACAATTTCTCTAGTATTTGAATTCTAACCAACTTACTAAGCAGCAAGAGTGAGACGCTGCAAAAATTACTTTATATAACTAAAATTTCCTTTTCTAAATTAAGTAGATTTTGAGTGTTGCTGTGCAATTCTAATATATTAATTATATATGATTGTGTGTAAAAGCAAAGATTATATGTGTTTTCATACACAATTACGCAAAAGACTTGGAAATATCTGTTTATGAGAAATGGTTTTTATTAAAGATGGGGTGTAATAAATGCTACCCTGCCTATTTCTGTATATTATTGGTGTGAACATTGTGATATTTAAAGCAATAGACACTATGCTAGCATTCTAACTTGGTAGCAAGCTCTTATAGAAGGCAAATGAGCGTACTTGGTATCCTTGTCTAATTCTCCTAACTGATTGACTTGACTCTCTTTGTTGCTTATTTACTCCTTCAAAGCCTAGCCCCTAAAAAAGGCCCTTTTTTCTTCTGCACCTAATATGACTTTTTAAACCAGAATAAAAGTATGTGTGCAGAGGTACATTAAAATCACATTAGCCTTCTGGTGGGCTTATGCTGCTGTTTTATTTAAATACAGATGGTAAGTTGCAATTGTAAAATGTTTGTATGATTTAAAATGTTATTTTCTAAAATTATGTCTCAAATTTCCTATCAAACAAGAGGTATCTAATAAAATAATAAAATGTCAGCTGTTTCCCGTTTTCAACTTCATTTCTTTTCAGATTTGTCAGCTTTTAAACAAACTCTTAAAATGCCAAACAGCAACAATACTATGCAGTTCTTCCAGAATATGTGAGAGGTAAAGAAATGAATGAGCATCAATACAGTTCCACTATTACCAACAGCATTTAACATATTTATAGAAGAAAATTACATATCTCGGTGTGTAATTAAGCCCATACAGAATGATTGCTTTCTCTGAAGCAGGTCTCTCTGCAGAATTTTGGCAACATTCAAAATAATGCTTAATTCTTTTTACAGGCACATGCTTTCTTTACAGATGAGCTGCAGAATTTTCCTTTTCTTGCCTTTTGGCCTATTAAAGTTACCTGACACTGTATATTCTTTGAATGTTAAGAATATCTTTGTATATTAGAAGTATTTTTAACATTTGTGCCATTTAGAGAGGGATTCATATGGCTTTAAAAAACTGGATCTTAATGATTAGTGCCCATGGAAACTTCTCTTGCTCTTTTTTATTCTGCAAGAAGTTAGCTTGTTTTTCAGATGTGTTCTTCAAAATACCTTTCTTATGTTAAAAATGAAATAACTCTTTTGAAAATAAAAATTTTCCAGGCTAGGCTTGAACTCTTTTGAGAGTTATTTTCTTTTACAGCATCCAAGGACTTTTACAAAGATATTTTCCACTGAAAAATATCCCCTTGATGAATTCATTTAAAAAAAAAAAGAAAGAAAATAAATCAATCAGTACTAGTTCTTGTGTCTAAAAAGAGCCTATAAGAGCCTAAGCTTTGAAGGAGCCCAAGTCTGGATTTGAAGTTTTGAGAATGAAACCATTCCCCAAAGAAAGATCTATCATTTTATGCTGTGCATTCCTGGACATATGCATTCTTACATAGCTTATTGAAGTCAACTGGCTGTAGCTACCACAGATAATTAAGTAGAATGGTTTGGTTTGTTCTTATTTTGATTTAGGCTTGTCATTGATTAGTTCTTTTCACCATTTCTCTAGCTGCTACAAGACTCAAGCAACCTTGTAATTAAAGCTCTTCGTTTCTTACATATTTTATAGCAATATCTTTCTCTGGAACAGGTGTGTCTTTACTATAAGAAAATACAAAGTGCACGCTTAGACTTTGGGTAAAATTTTAGATGTTTGGCAAATACTCTTACTTCGTTCATAAAAAGAGTAGAAGGAAGTATAAATATTTCCAGACTCTCCAACTCTCAGGTGTGAATCTGCCCCAGGCAGCTGTGGCTGCCATGTATTCTCAGGATTTTGTGGTTCTGACATACATCCTGAAGGTCTGGCACACCTTATACTTACACCTTACTTGCTGTCAGGTGTATACCTTACAGCACTGTTGGACAACAAGGACTGAATGGGAACTGGCACTGAACTGTGCTCCTCAATGTAGGAGTAGGTCTGTCTCCAATTTGTTTGAAATGTGGACAAACCATCCCAGCTGATCCCTTAAAAGCAACTTACCAATGAGAATTTAGACAAGGGAGTCCAGAAACTGAGTCTCATTGTCTGCAACAAATGTAGGAAGATGTACACCTGATTCAGGTCATTACTTTGATACATCTTCTCTTCTGTGGAATGGGGAAAGTGTTATTGATCATAAGAAGAGTAGATTTACCATCATGGTAGAGCTATTATAAACAATAAGTGTGAGATGCTCTGATTCCAGCCTGTCTCTTGTTACTGCAGACCTTAGATCTACAATCATGAGCTAGGAACTCAGTTCTGACATAAAAAATATTTCAGCATCTTGTTTTGTATGAAGATCACAACTAACATACAGAACTAACCCTGGATTTGTGATTATGGACTTTTTAATTCACAAAGAAGTTTAACCTGCCTCCTTATGAGAGCTGTTTCCTAAAATGCTCCTAATCTGACTCTGGAACTTTTATATTTGTGTCTTACCTTTCATCACCCTGGTAGTTCACCATATAAATTGAAATAAATTCTTAATGGAAACTTAAATGTATTAGTAAATGAAGAGTCTGTTTCCACCTATCCAAAAAGTTCACTTAAGCATTCACTGACTAAAAAGTTCAGAACATCCCTGCAGCTCTGGGACCTCAGACCACACACTCGTACTTAGTGGAAGCCAAAGAACGGTAAGTTCTTTATTTTTACAGGGTGTGATCATTCCCCACCTGCAGAGATAAAACTATTGCTGTTATTAAATCTTTTAAAAACACATGGAAAAATACATGTGTTTGGGGTTTCTTGAAATGAAAATGCAAATGGAACAAGGTCAAACATCAGACACTTTACCAGTGTTGTCTGTTTTCTGTGCTCCTGAAAATTAGAGTTTAAGGCCTCCAGAGATACTGAACCTGCAGTTAGGCATTAAAATTGGAGGTTCTTTCTTCATGCAGGGATCTACAAATTAGGGGTGAATTAATAAAGCCTAATTTATTTTGATGATACTAATATTCCTAACCTTATTGCAACAAAAGGAAAATGTCTTCTGAGAGGCAATTCAGAGGAGCTAAGATAGGTTCCTGCTTTGAACCATCCTCCAGAGAATAGAGTCTGCACTGATTAGTGCAAAATATTGGGCTGGGCTTGGCTTGGCTTCTTCTCTCTGCTACATAAAAAGTTGTATTTGCTGCAGAAATTTGGAATGCCAATGGAAGCAACTAGTTTCATAAAAGTAGTGGAGCAGGTTCTTCTCTCTACACACTTCTCTCACAGCTTGATGCCAGGGGTGAGTGTCACCTGTGTTAGTGACATTCAGTTTTGGCTGTTGTATAGCTTCCCCTTCCAACTGCAAGTGGGAGGAAGAAGGGCCCCTTCGCATAGCCCTGAATCAGATCCTACTTAAGACACTCAAATGGGGTAAAACACAGAGATGCACTTTTATTTCAAACCTTGAGGAAAGCTTGTCTATTTTTCCAAGTGCCTTTTTACCCCATGTACCTACCTGATTTTGCTTTTTTATTTTACACTATCAGAGCTATCATAATGCTACAGCTATCAGCTAGGGTTTACCAGGCAATGCTTATGTAGAGAAGCATAGTGACAAAAAGCCCATCCTACAGAAGCTTTAAGGACTGGGCATTTAAGTCCCATTAATGAGACTAGCTCTCATAGTCTGACATTTTCTATTAAACACATGAACATTTAATAATGAGGTAGAACTGGAAGAATGGTACAGAAGAGTGTTGACACAGACCAGTGTTCATGGTCCAACTCAGTAGTTTTGAAGTTACTTGATACTGAAAAGGGTTGAGAAAAGAGGGACTAGATTTGCACAAGGTCTGGCAGAATTAAAAATTTCAATCTATTTGCCTCTCCAGTCAAGGCAGTTACAAGCTATCTTGCTAAAAACCTACAGGGCCTATCTCTAACAGAAGATGTACACACCTACTACAGGATTGAGATGAGAGAAAGCCACGCATTTTGATCCAAAATTGTAATCCCTGCCCAGCTGCCACCCAACCAGGAACATGTCTGAACTCAGAAGGCACCTCCCTTTCACATAACCCCCCACAATACCTACAGTTTCACTTTTGTCATGCCCAGAACTGCCCTTATTTGAGCAACTTGGCATCTTACTCACACCTAAGCCCAGTCACAACCCCAAAAGAAGGGGGGCCTTAGACTCCTTCAAATGCATTTAACTGCACATCAGCAGAATAAGGTACTCCCCAAAATACACTCTCACAGGAGTGAGTCCAAATGCAATGGCACACCTCAGGCAAAAAATTGATTTCAGGTTTCTCAAGTGTTGGTTTGCCTCTTCTAGCCCTTAGGCTATTGTGAAATGTTTTATGGCAGCACAACTTTCACGTAAAATGAAATCACTCCTGGCTAGAGGTTGTGAGAAGGAAGGAATGTTAGAAGAGCTGCCCATCTCTCCTGGTATAAGTAATCCTTGGATTCAAGGCACAAACAGGCCAAATAACAAATGCATACATGAACCTTCAGCCCTATATACTGGAGGCGAGGGGAACCCATCTCTATGGAAAAGTTCTGATCCAATGACTTCCATTTTAAAATACAGAAATCCTCCAGAGAGTGGGGACAGAATGACCACCATGACTCCTCCAGGACTACAAGTCTAAATAATGGAATGAGGAAAACATTGGCCTGCATGTTAAACCTATCCTAATTCTTGTTACCATGCAATAAGGTGAGAACAGTAGCATGTCTGCTAAAAGTTCAATACCAACAGTTCTGGCAGCTAAGGCTTTCATCCAGCAAAATATACAAAACTGCACATAAAATGATGTGGTTAAGCTGTTGAACAGAAGATACACAAAAAAGCAACAATCTTTCACTCCTAAGCCTCAGGTTGTTAAGTGCTCTGCATAAGGCAGGCTGCTCATGCTTCTGTTACCTGACAGCCTTGTTGCTGTTGCAATTATACATAAAGAAAACAGTTTCTCAGAGCTGATTTTGATCTTGCTTACATTGGAATATATCAAGAGTATTGCTAATACCATAACTGGAATAGTTACACAAGCTTGAAATGAAAAGGGGGGTGAGGAGTGGAAGAAGAAGGAATATTTGATACCAGACAAAGACACACAGTGAGCAGTCATCCACATTCAGTTCAGCTTCATGACTCATTTTCTGAGTTTTTGAGGGATTTTGTCCAGTACTTCCCCCCCCCCGCCCCCCACTGGCTTCTTGGAAGATGTGTTTCCTACCCATAACAAAAATTTCCTCCCCTCAAAATGGGAAAAATAAATCATAAGATGCACATGCTTTTCTCCATATTTAGAGCAAGTTTTCAAGTAAGGTAATCCTGAGGTTTGAAAGTTCTGTTAAAGCAAGATTTTGGAGCAATAAAAACTTTTTTAAATTAGGTATGAAATGTCTAAGGCTGGTGTAATGAAGAAAGGCAGTGAGGTGGCCAATCAAGGTGTCATCTAGTCCTGTTGACTACTGACTTGGACTACCAAAGACACAGCAAAGCTCCATGAGAAGACCAGGTGACATTTCCAAGGCTGGCTTGAGTGTCTACAATTTCTGGTAATTTTTGGCCACTCCTGGATAGTCCATTCACAGTAAATGAGAAGGGGAACAGAGCCTTTGCACTTTCAGAAGATTCCTGCAGGCCTTTCCTATTAAATTATTACTCTTCCTCCTAATGTAACAAGAGGATCCTTGCAGAACTCCTGTGTGCATCCATGCCAAGTCTCTGGATGTTGAGTTTGTGTGCACATCTCACATAGCAGTGCTAGAGGCAACGGGCCACGGCTCCATCCCTCTCCATCTCTGCAGATGTAACTTGCTCACTCTTTCTGCGTGGTAGTACCCATGTCTTTTTCTGAGTATTTCTGATGTCTTCTTGGTATTCCAGCCCAAGAAAACACCACTAATGTGATGGTTCATTTCGCTTTGTAGGCAGCCTTTTCTGGAATTCATCTCATAAAACATAACAATTCCACTAGTTTATGATATTCTTCTAGCTGCAGTAGTGTTATGTGATTCAGAAATATCTTTTAAAGGTGGCTGTGGTTCTGAAGAAACTATTCCAGCACCAATTCAGCATTTCAGATTAACAAGTATCTTTCTTTTTTTTTCAGTCATCCTTGAGATACATAGTCATGCTGAATGATGGATCAAAATGTACTGATTCATGTGCAGGACAGTGATTAACTGAAAAACATTTCTAGATATAAAAACAGAGGACTACCTTGCAGGTTTTTTTCCAGATGGATAGAAAAATTGCAGAGTCTATCTCCTTCAATGCACTCATTTGACTCCATATACACACTCAAAAGCTTGGACAGAAAAAAATACTTTAACGATTGCTTAAGTGAATTATTGCATCAATAAAAAAGCTACTTTTAAAAATTACGACTAACTTGGAAAGTTGGAAAACTTCCATCCAAGGCATTTGTTCTAAAATTTATGAGCAATATAAACTAAAGAAAGTTGGCTGCTAACTGATGTATTAGCAATACATGTCCATGAGGACTGCATTTTCAACAGGTGCAGTTATTTACATCTGTGGAGCCAACATCCATCTTAGCCAGGGGCTTCTTCGAGGTAATTTCTCTATTGAAGTGCCAAAGGCAAATCTACTGTAGTTAAGAATTTTCTGCTTCTGCTGCTGCAATTCTGTGCTAAATGGCATAACACTAAGGTCACTATTTTTCTGTAATGTTACAAATCTTTCACCATAGTCTGATTTCCTAACACAAAACTGATGGCTGCAAACACACACACAAGTGAAGTACAATTAATTTTATAGATGTATAGTGATGCTGCATTCCTAACCTGAGCCATCTTGAATATAGTGATGAATATTTATTTTTGTAGCATTTACACCTATATGCATCCCAAGCATACAAAAAACCTTCAGAACAGAGCACGGCAAAACGGCGTCCCACCCTTTAAAAGTGAATCCCAGTGGTTAATACGCATGGAAGACATGCATGGATCAATCTCCTCCCGGGAAAAACATAGCAGTGCAGAACTGTTAAATATTTGCATAGTTTTGAAATGAACCAGTTGAGAAAAGCTCTTTTTCTTCATCATAAGGGTGTCCAAGTTTCCACAATTGTTCCTGGAGCAGCGATGCTTATGTGTAAACTATTGTCAATACCGGGAGGGGGGAGCCCGACAAACGCCTCGCTCGCTCTGGACGCTAAAAACAACTAAAGTTTTCCATCTCCTCACTGCTTCCTTGCAAAACCCGCCCCCCCCCCGCCTCGCTTCCCCCTTGCCCAGGTGACTCTGCCGCACGCAGCCACTGTCGCCCCGGCACCCAGAGGCGGGGATCCCCTGTCGGGGGCCGTGGGCGGCCGGAGCAGGGCGGACGACGCGGGGGGGACCCTCTCCCTGTCTCTCTCCCCGTCGAGCCCCTGTCTCCGCGCGGCGTGGCCCAGGCACCCGGGACCGGGTCCGTCAGGTCCCCAGTTGCCGGGGCAGGGCTACTTTCCCCTCCCACCCCCGGCGGCTCCCGGCCGCCCTACCATGTGCGGGGCCGTACCGCCGTTGTCATCCACCCCAGCCGGAGGCAGGGAGCCGCCCTGGCCACCGGCCAGCCCTCTCCTCGCAGCTACCTCCCCCGGCCGGCCGCTTCGCAGAGCGGAATCTTCCTGCCTCCGGTCCTACAAGCCACAGGGCAGAGTAACTCGCGGCAGAGCCGTCAGCAGCCCGCAGCAGCATGTCCGGCACCAAATACTTAGACTCGGAGGTAGGACCACCGGGACACGGGGCCGAGATGCTGCCCCGCCGCCGAGTACCTGCAGCGGCTGGGGTCCCCAAGCTCCCTGACCCGTCGGAGGAGCGGGGCGCGGGGGCGGCTCGGCGGCAGGAGGGCGGACAGCCGGGCACCTGCGTGCAGGGACACCGGGTCGGGGGGAGCCGGGGCGCACGTCCCGGGCGGGGCGCGGGGAGCAGGGCTGCTGTTGGCCGTGCGGGAAGGGCGGTATATGGAGAGCAGCACAGCGAGAGCACCGGGATGGAGGGGGCACGGCGATGGCCCTGCATGAAGGGCAGTATAGGGGGGCAGCACAGTGAAGACAGTGCGGTGACAGCGCCGTGCTAAGGTCAGCGCGGCGAAGGCGGTATGACGAGGGCAGCATGGTGAGGGCGGTA
>VXAC01002818.1:368113-436171 GCA_013399225.1 Rhipidura dahli | reverse complement strand
GCGGGGGCGCACCGGGCTGGGCTCGCCGCAGCCGGCCGGGGGCCGCGGGGGTCCCGGCGCGGGGTGTGCCCGCAGTCAGCTCCGCAGCCGGGACGTCCCGCCCGGGGCCGGGGCAGCGGGGGGATGAGTTGCGTGACCTTGTGTAACACCGTCGGAAGGATTTTCCTTCCCCCAGGCACGCACAGAGGCAGGGCGGGGAGATGTCACAAACCAGATCGCCCTCCCTAAGCCTGACGGGTGCAAAATCAGAGATCCTGATGGCGGTTGGACTGGTGTCCTTGTTCTCTTCTGTTCTCTTTGGTGTTTTCCCTTCCCTCAAGAGATGATAAGCAAGCTAAGCAAAATCTAACTGTGCCCTTGCCTAGAGTTTTTGTTTGGGTTTTTAAATCAGTTTGACTGTTTTGACAAGTCAGGGTCGATGGAAGTTTTTGCTTGAAGTCACTTTGGTCAGAAAAATCCCAGAGATAGGTCTTCTCTTAGAAAAAAGTTCTATACAGGGAAATTTATACAATCCATGTGTGTTACAAACGAAAGTGTTTGAGATAACTTGAAAAATCATCAGCAAGGGTATGAGCAAAAGTCAGATTTAACATTAAGAGACAAAGCACAACAAGTCCATTGGCAAGATTCGCTCTACTACTTGCAGAACAGCCAAGACACAACACAACAACAAAACCAAATGAAATGCCGGCAATCAAAACAGAAAAGAACGGAGAACTGTCTAGGGGTGTGGGTGTGTGTGTTTAGGTGTGTGTGACAAAAGACAGTGCCGGGAAGGATAAAAAGGAGCAGGGCCTAAAAGCTTAACAACACTCCAAATTAACAATACTTTAACTTAACTTATACCTTAAGGCTAACAATTTAACATAGGAAAAACATTTAACTTATACCTAACTTGTAGCTTAAACTTAATTTATCACCTAACAATTTAATACAGAATAACTCTAAAGAGCGTCTAACCTAACTTAGAAGTTATACTTAGCAACTCAGCAGAACAACACTTAGCAGCACTGAACTTAGCTTAGCTTATAACTTATGTTTAACAACTTAGCAAAAGAACAATACTTAGCAGCATTTAATTAAGTTTATAACTTAACCTAGCTCACAAGCCTAACTTACTTAGATAACCAAGGTACTTAAACATCTAAGAAAGCAGTATTTCTCTCAGATTTGCTATAGCATACGCACAGGGGCATGCACAGACAGGAGCAGTCATTGCAAGCAAGGTACCTGTGAAAAATTCCCCCCAGAGGTCAGTGAAATACTCACTTCAGATACTTTTGCATCTTCTGACAGGCAAAGGACCCGGCCTTGAGGAGTGTAGGTGTTGGCCCAGGATACATCTTGTTTTGGTGATCCTCCAGGTATAGCAAACCTGAGGGTTTGCTGGCTCTGAGGGGTGTCCCACTCAGAGGGAGTTTGCTGGTCACACACCTGCTGTGGTACAGGAGAGCTCCAAGAGCCCCATTTTGGACCACTGTTTGTAGAGAGGGGGCTTTAGTCATAACAATGTTTCATCCTGGCCGCAGTTTGGGTAGGCACTTTCTCTGAAAGTGTGGGAACAGGAATGTTATGCCATTCAGGCAGGAGGAGCATTTTTCAAGGCTGGCCATAAGGAAAAGAGGAGCTTGTTAGCAATTCCTGGGAGCGGACAGTGTTTCTGATAAGCTCAAAAAAAGCTGAGCCCAGGTGGTGTTTTCAAAGCCAAGGCCTAACAAGCATTTCTCAGATCACACTGCAGCCTGGAAAGAAGGAGAGGGGAATACACCACCACAATGTGAAAATTGAGGGTGCAAGTCTGGGTTTGTCAGGCCCTAGGAAAAATGGGAGCTCCCCCGCTTGTAGTGGGTGACTAAGCCACTAACTGGCTTGCTTAATGGCCAGCAGTGTCAGAGTAAGTGGAGTTCACCATGTTTGTTGTAATTAAGACACATGACAGAAAAAAGAAAAATACTGTATTGTTTTCAGATAATCAAGAGGGTGAACTCTGGTTCCTGAATGTGTATCTGTAAAATTATTCATTCCATGTGCAGACAACAAGGTCATGAGTAAATTCAAATTCCAGTCTTCGTCATAATTTGAAGATGCTGAATATGACCCGCCATGGTCATACTGTTGGATCCATGCTGAGAATTATCCCTCACAGCAGCCTGTATCTTTAAGGAGCCATATAAAAAGAAAAGGCAGAAAATTGTTATTTGTGTACCTAATGGTACAAAACTGCCTTTAGAATAGTTGGTTTTAAAAAGGATTTTTTCTTCTACCCGTGGAGGAGCAGCTGAGTAGACAGGGAATGCAAGAGCTCATGAACGGCACTGCATCAGAGTTTACTGCGTACATCAACAGAAGAAGTCCCCAGAGCAACCAGACCTCCTGAGGATGAGTCACAGCCCCCAAGCAAGTCAGAATCCTGGTGTCCACAAACCAAACCTTGTGAAGGAAAGACCCTTCTAGGAAAAGAGTGAGACCACTGACAGAAAAAACCCATAATGGACTTAAGCTGAAACATACAGAGCTCGTCCTGCCCTCTCTGCCTCCCCCAGAGGCAAGGATTAAGGAAATTTGTTACATTCAGTCTTCTAAAATAAACTTGGAAAATATAGTAAGTATAGGAATGGAAAAAACAAGCTTTTGTGTTTGTCCTTTTGAAATAATTGTGGACCAACACATTCACTGAAAAACAGCAAACAGCCAGAATACCAGTACTGTCTCTGTGTCAGCAAGTGAGCTCCTGGTAGTGAACATATCCAGACACAGAAATATTCCAAAATGAATTTGATTTTAACCAGACAGGATCCGTTTTACATCATAAAACCAGCAGTATTTGTATAAAACGGCATTGTAAAGCAACATTTTCTGGTTTTTTACAAGAATAAATAAGAATAATTTTAAGTATTTTGTAGATAGTCCAACCTGCAGAGTAGAGAGGAATTTTGCCACAATTTGTATTTATTTGGACCCTGTGTTTAGATTCAGTCTATTAGACATAGCAATAAAATTCAGATCCAGTACCTAGAGGACAGGCTTGGGTTGGGGTGAAAGTACACAGATTCAGCTCCTGCCTTAGCCATCAGTCTGTAGTCCCCTTCTGATATGCATCTGCCTTTCTTACCTTGACTGTAAAACATACAGGCAGAGTGTAAAAGATATACTTGTATAACTGAAGGAGGGAGAGCCCAGTCTTAGTCAGGTACTGAAAGTCAGAGAAAAAGAAATATGTCGGAGTCCTGTAATGCCAGAAGTATGGTTTAGGCTGAGCTCAGTTTTGTTTAGAGCCACTGCATTTTTCTATATTCAGAACCATCTGCTTTTTACCCAGTATTTTATGCATTTCTTGCCATTTGACTATGAGGCACAGCAGCATGGAAACTGGGGACAAATCAGTCAGCCATGAAATAGAAATGATTAGACAGAGAATGAGGAATCTGCTCTGTAAGCAGCTCTCTAAAAGGCCTCAGTGTTGTCTGTATTCAAATACTTCCCATAGCACATTTTAAAAATAACCTTCTCTTGTGAGAAGCGAGAGACACGTTCCCTTGATTTGCAACACGGAGCATCTGCACAGCTTCCCCTGCTGCAGATGTGTGGTGCAGGCAGCATTAGGGATGGGATGCAGGCAAGGGGGACAAACCCAGTCAAGATCCTTTTATGAAAACTAGACACGTGGAGCAGCTTTGCATCAAAGCTGCTGGTGGCTTTGCTCATGGTTTGTCTTTGTATTAACTACCAAGTGGAAGCTGAGTGCTGGGAGGATTCCAGAAAAATGGGGCAAATGACTGGATTTCTGTTCAGAGAGGGGTGTGAACAAGGCCTTATGGAACCTGAGGTATGCAGGCAGTGGAAGTGACAACTCTGCACTGAAGGAAGCACCAGAATCTAGTAAATCTAGTAAAAATCACCAGAACTTACTTTTTTGTCCCAATTTTTTCAGAGCAGACCAGAAAGGAAGGATTTTCTTCCTGAAATAATTGTCCTCATACATCACCTAAACAGCAGAACGTGTACTAGTGGTTCCACTCCTTCAGGTACTGGGTTATGAAGGTGGCTAGCCAGGCAGGAGGCAAGGAGGGAATCCAGCAAGGGAGAAACAGCCTCTGTGCATGTGAGAGCTCCCCAGGAGTCATGCTGATGATTATACAGGTGGTTTGCCATAGTTTTATCTGTGTCATATGTCCTTCACCAGACAGTTCTGCTCTTGGACTTGTGTCCCGCAGGTTTTATTTGTGATGAGACACAACAAACAGGATGGAAAGCTTATTGCTTTTTTTTCTCATTCATTCCCCAATGACCCAGGACTCACATGAAGGTGCCTAAAATTCAGGCTTTGCTTTTGTTGTTTCCCAACACTGTATTTGTGTTTTCCAGAGTATGGCTAAATTGCAGCCTTTGAGTTCTAGAGTTCATACTTTCTCAACATATCTGTGGTCAAGTCTGCACAGAGTTTACTCATTTTGGAAAACACAGAGGAGGGAGCCAGTTCTCCTACAGATTGCTCTTCTCAGTAACTTCCTTGCTGAGAATGGGGATGGACCTTGCAGCCAACCCTGCAAAAGTAGTGAGGACTAACTGTGCAGTCACATCTGCAGCCAGCTTAGTTTTTTCCTACAGTGATGTGCCAGGGAGAAAGGCCTGTGCCTGGTCTACCATCCAGAACATAATTATTATTTTGTTTTAAACAAATGGTGTCTATCTGCTGTTTTTTGTATAGTAGTCCTTTTTGCTCTGGAAAAAAAAAAATTGTATGCTACAGATGTGAGGATGCAGAGCTTTTGTGCCATGTTTTAAAAAGTTACATATTCATGCTTTCCACTTAAAAATAATTCAGTTAAGGGCAATTCAGCTTACTGCAAGGAAAAGTCTAGAATTTTTAGTCAGATGTTGACAAATACTGTAATACCCTTATGTACGTATTAGGGAGGAAAGTGTTACTCAGGCATTTTAAAGCTATTTACAGTTTCTGCCTCGTAATGAAAAGAGAGGGTTTTTCAAAAGCAGTTTACATTTTATGTAATCTTTTATGATTAAGGTCCCTCCCTGTTGCAGTGAGCATGGAGAGATGACTGGTCAGAGCACTTCCCACACCTGAGAACGTCCTGGAAGGAAAGCAGGTGTTGCCCCCTGCTCCTTTTGGGTGGGACAGCTAAGGTGGGCTGTCACTTGGGTATGACAAGTGCCATCATGAGAGGAATGCAGTTCTGCTCTTCAGCATAGTAAAATGAGAGAAAAGCAGAGCTCAATCAGGTGCTATTTTTGAAATAAGGAATTAAGTGAAGTTTAATGCAGACCCTTTTTTCTTTGTTTTTAGATATTGTTAAAAGTTGTGAGAACATAAATAAATGTTTAAGTTTAAAAACATCTGTATAAATACATAAATACACAAATATAT
This sequence comes from Rhipidura dahli, assembly GCA_013399225.1. Taxonomy (NCBI): domain Eukaryota; kingdom Metazoa; phylum Chordata; class Aves; order Passeriformes; family Rhipiduridae; genus Rhipidura; species Rhipidura dahli. The sequence continues at coordinate 430,785 of VXAC01002818.1, read as the reverse complement.
GAGTGTGTATGTGTTCTAATCCAAGTTTGTCATCTGGTCTCTTGCTATTGGCAGTGATGAAAGTAGGATGCCTCTGGAGGCAGATGCACATCACAGCTTTTGACCCTAACCATAGGACAGGAGAAGCAGTGCTGTCAGAGGGTGTGTTCCTCTCAATTGCTGATACTTGTAGCTTAGACATGACACCTTACTTGTGCATAACAATTTAATTAAATGCTTCTGTAACTCTGTGTTCTATTAACAAGCTATGGGGTTTAGATTTAAAATGCAAGAAAATTCAGATGTCAGACTTTGGCTACCCAGATGATCCAATTCTCTTTCAAATATTTCTTCCAAGGCTAGTCTGGGAGTAAGAAATTAAAAACTCAATTCCTTATGAATGCCAGTTTATAAAAGGTCTGAGCGAGATTTTAAGAGATCTGAAAAATAGCTTCCTTGCACATTATTTAGGAGTTCTCAGACATGGGATTTCTGAATGTCTGTAAGATTACAGCTAATAATGGCATCTGTTCTAATGAAAGCTTTCTCAAAAAAATGTGTTTGCATTTAAAATCATGGTATTATTAAAGCCTTATGCACAGCCTTCTTGCTTAGCACAATGAACATGACTCATAATTCCATAGAAAAATGTTCATTTGATGGCCATGGGGGCAGAGCAAATGATTCATCATGGCTGTTTCTTTTGTTAGAATTTATTGGACACTATCTCAGATTCAGAAGAGGCAAGTATTTTTCAATTCCAATACCTTCAACAGAATTCAAATCATGTTAGAAAATATTAAGAACAATTTGAATTGATTGTAGAATTTTTAGCCCACTGTGTGGGTAGAAACTCTGTCTTCACTTGCATAGAGTATAGATATCTGAAACAAATAAAAAATACTGAAATGCAAAACTCTCCAGGGGAAAAAGGGATAACTGTTACAGTGGAATGGTCTGACAATGAGGTCCCCAGTGAGGAAATTTGATCTTGGTTGTATTTTAGGCAACAGAAAGAAGAAAATATAAATGAACTTGGGTGATTCTGTAACAAGTGTGATTTCTGGAAAGCTGAAGACAGATATAGTTCTAAACTAAGATAAGTCTGTGTTTCCCACAGCTCTCAAACACCCTTCTCATAGACGGCAGGATGAAGCCTACATCAGCTATTGATTTTCTGAGCTTTTTGATCCAGAACTACCATATTTCTTTTCCAGACAAATGACAGTAATAAAACCCATCTTGGACTTAAAAGGGTTGGTTATTTTGAACATGAGAAAGAAATTATGTCATTTAATTTCATTTGATTTATTGGGGAGGCAGGTTTTACCCCATTAGTCTTTTTATATTTTCTTGACAGGTTTCTTAGAAAAATGTCTTTTGATAGTTTCAAAAAAAAATTTGAACCTTATGCAATATCATTTTTGTCAGAAATGATCAGATTAGCAATCAAAAGAAAAAATCATTTCAGTTCTGCTGTCCCCCATTTTTATGAGCTCATGAATTGATAAAATATTATTTTATTCAAGACGAAGGAGCTGTGCTCTAGATGTTAGTGGGGCTGTACAAGGGTGGAATTTGTTTGAAGTTAAACAAATAGGAACTGATACATTCAACTTCATAGATAAGTGAGAAGACATTCTCACAGCTGAAGGTGAAAGCATCACATTCGCTATCCAAACTCCTGCTGTGCTGAATTTATATTCTGAGTTCCAAAAAAGCCTAAGGGAGTCTCATAGATGGATTGCAACATTTCCTCTGTCAACTTTGAAATCCATTCTTGGAATTCTAACAGACACTACAAAAAATAATCAGTTTTCCCTCAACATCAGGGACCTCTCATCTCCTGTAGACCTCAGACATAAAAGTCATCAACTGTTTTATCAAGTCCAAGTTCATGTATCATAGAAAGGATTGGGTTGGAAGGGACCCTAAAGATACCCAGTTCCAGCCCCCTGCCATGGGTTGGGATGCCTCTCACTAGGTCAGGTTGCTCAAAGCCCCCTCAGCCTGACCTTGAACACTTCCAGGGATGGGGCACCCACAGCTTCTCTGGGAAATCTGTTCCAGTGCTTCTCTTAGGAATTTCTTCCTAATATCTAATCTAAACCTAGTCTCTTTCAGTTTAAAACCATTCCCCCTTGTCCTGTCACTACATGCCCTTGTAAAAAGTCCCTCTTAGCCCACTTTATGTGCTGCTCTAAGAGCCTTCTCTTCTCCAGACTGAACAACCACAAGTCTCTCAGCCTGTCTTCACAGAGGTTGTGCTCCAGACCTCCAGTCATCTTTTTGGCTTTCCTCTGGACTCACTCCAACAGGCCCATGTTCTTAATCTTGAAGGCCCCAGAGCTCAACACAGTACTGCAGGTGGGCTCTCATGAGAGCAGAGTGAGAGAATCACCTTCCTCAGCCTGTTCCTTTTGATGCAGCCCAGGGTGCTGTCAGCTTTCCGGGCTGCAAGCCAGATCATACTGAGCTGCTCATCAGCCAGCATCTCCAAATCCTTCTCTGCAGGGCTACTCTCAATCTGGTCAACACCCAGCCTGTATTTGTGCTTGAGACTGCCCTGACTACCCAGGACCTTTTGCTTGGCCTTGTTGAACTTCATGAGGTTCACATGCCCCCAGCTCCCAAGCCTGTAAAGGCATCCCTTTCCTCCAGTGTGTCAGCCTCACCACTCAGCTTGGTGTCATCAGCAAACTTGCTGAGGGTGCACTCAATCCCATTGCTGCTCTCATGCAGTTTATGACAAGAGCAGAACTGTAAAATATCTTTATTTTTATTAAATACTAAAGAAATACCTTATGTTTAAGGATCAGTAACTTAAGGTCTTCCATAAGAAAGACAACCTTCTAATAGTACAAATGCAGGGGCAAGGTTTTTTTAAAGGAAAAGAGAGGCAGCTGGGCATCATTGCACACTCACTGTCAGCAATGAACATTGTTCAGGTAGAAACGAGGGAAAAGGTGAAAACAAGTTACACAGATTTGCGAAAAAAGAATTGCAGCAGCTGACAGGAGTGTTTTTATTGGTAGTATACATAATCAAGAGTCTCTTCTCCATAGACTCCTTTCACAAACTACAAAGAGGACAACTAGTCCTCAGATCTACAACTACCTCCAAAGGTCTGTGTCTCTCCATTCATGACTAAGGAGTCTGAGGTCACTATATTTCTACTTCCCATTAGTGCCTAACTTCAGGAGTGATGAAGCTAGACCAAGTTCTAAAAAGTTATACTTAGTAGCAGTCTTATGACCTTAATAGCATATAAGCATACAATAATAAAACATACATCTTTGCTAGTTATATTTATAAAATAAAATATCATTTAAAATATAAAATCAGTTTACATGATGTCTTTACTTTTATTAAGGTTTTTGGATTCAGCTTTACTCCAGGCCCCACTGAAATAAAAGAAAAAATTCCTGTTATGTTTAGTGTAGTTAAAGCTTCACACTGGTGTTCATATTCATACATACACCTCTTAAACATACAGATGGACAGACATATGTGAATATGCATATATGTATTAGGGTTCTGTGCTGAAATAGCTGTATCAAGCAAGAAACTGTGGAACATGAACCAACTAATAAAAACCAAGAAAGTTTCTGAAGAGTTTCTTTTTGGGAAAGCTGCAGTAACCTCCCAGCAGCCCAGTTTCCAGGGAGGAAAACAGTAATTTTATTTTCTGTCTGCTTACTCCAACAATATCAAGACATTTGTCAAGGAACTGGCTGACACGATATCCCCACCTGCACAGGAAGTTTGCTGTGTTGCAGAGGAGTGCAGATCTTTCTTTGAAGCTGCTTGTCTTTCCTTCTGCCTGTATTGGAACAGGACAGGCAAGTGCTTCAGGAAGAGGTCTCTGGAGAACAGCTGGTTGCTACAGTTCTGACCCATTGGCATCAATCAATCACATTTTCCTCACAAGTACTTCCGCAGATTGTGGTGAGCCTGCCCATCTGATGAAACAAAGCCCATCAGCAGGGCTTTTCTGATACGAGATCAGCATGGGCAGGGAGCAGGAGGTTGTTCTCTCAGGAATTAGTAACAATTTTTTTTTCTATGATTTTCACTCTGTGAAATGGTGATCTGCACTCACCCCTTTTTCTAAGTCATGGCATCATTTACACGTTTTCATAATGCATTTGAGTATTTGTTATGTGTGCAGTAGGAGTCACTCCTGACCAGACTGGTTTTCTTCTCTGGCTAGAAGACTGCAGTCCTTCAATTCTACTTTCCAATATGAATATCCTTGCTTGCTAAAGCATTGTTTGCTTTTCTGGCATAGTCTGTAGCACTCAGGACAGATTCACTGTTTCCAATTAGAGATCTGCCAGCAGAACACTTTTCTTGCCATATTGTGGAAAGCAGGCACAGGGAGACAGGAAAGGTAAAGAAAATTAATTGGTCAGTTTGTACAAGTAACAGGGGTGCAACAGTTCTGCTTGCTTGTTTAGGCTTTTGCTGACTTTGGAAATACTATTTTTTTTATTTTTCTACACTTAACATGCCTGACACAACATCTCTGGTCCTAGCCCTCTGCAGTCATGGCATCTTTTTTTTTCTTTGCAAAGGAGCAATTGTAATGCCTTGTGATCTGGCCAGTCCCAGAAGAGCAGAGTGCTCTGAAGACAGAGTTCGAGGTTGACAGGCAAAGCCTAACCATGCTGCAGCCCAGCCTGGAGGGACTCTTGGGGTCCCCTCATTTAGATGCTTCCCACCAATCCCGAGATTCAAGGAGATTCTCGTCTTGTGATGGAACAGAGCACTGCTAGATGTTCCCATTTTGTAGTCACCCATGCTTTAGCTTGAGGGTTATGGAAATACTGTGTGACAGAAGGGGTTTTGGCTTAGTAAACACCTGAGGCCACCTAATGTTTGCTCCTCCTGATAGTGAGGAAGCAGACCATCTAGGAATCAGGAAGCTCTGTGTTTTCAGGAACAAAGTACCAGCTTCCCTACATAACTACAGGTAAACATTTGCCAAATGGAGATAAAACAGTGCTCTTGAAAGGGTGAATGAGTCTCTGGGTGTCTGGGAGGGAAGGGAGAAGAGCAGCTTTTCTCCCAACACCTCCCCATCCTCTTTCCTGCAGGTTCAGTAGAAGGAGTATAAATTTTTCATCATTTTCTGTTAAACTGTGGCAGTGGTCAGGACAAGCATCAGCATATGTGGTAATGTGGTACTCCAGAGGATCAAGGAAATATGTAAATGTGTAACTGGCATCAGTGATTTAATAGAAAGGTGTTGTGAGTTTATTGCTTAACTTTGGTTTCAGCTGCTGTGATGCCTTTCTTCTTCAGGCACTGTAACTGGATTTTTAAATTCCAAATAGTATGTGGAAGTACAAAGCTAATAATAATCTCATATGCTCACACTTTTTCTTATTTTTATTAATACACACCAGAGCCTTCTCCAACATAAGGACAGTGTTGCACCTGTCTGTGCAACATCACCTCCCAAATGTGACCCATGCCTTATAAAGGCTTGTCATTTTTTGAGATTTTATACATTTTCTTATGTTGAATGTTTTTTTAAAGGACATTGAATATGGGGAATTTTGCAAATTGCATTTATTACAAAAAAAAAAAAAAAACCTAACTGATTTACTTCAAGTCTTGCAAAGACACAATTTTATACACTGAAACAATATTTTACTTATGGTCTTGGAATCAGGGAAAACCTGTTTAAAAACAGCCCAGGGTAAGCAGTAAAGACAGTTTCCACATTCTGTGTATCAAAATGTAAAGAGAACTAGCTTATGACTCTTTCCTGTACACATTCCAGAACTTGAGCCCTGGTCTGGCAGAGCATGTAAGTATATTGACATCAGTGGGACAGTTCACATTTTTAATGCTGTGTGCATATTTAAAGGGTTTTGCCTGACTGGATATATGTTAGTGATCAATCAAGAGAGATACAGTAAGGATCTAAGCATCCTTTTACTGACTTCAGGAGATATTGAAGGCACTCAAAAATGTAGGCATTCTCATCACTTGTTATTTACAAGAGAACAAACTTTTGAGAAGCACAACTGGTAAGTAGGTGATTTGAGGCTGGCATTTAATATACCTTTCCAGCCTGTCAGCTTTTGGTACATAGGGACTTGAAGTGACAAGGTCAGCAGATCAACTAATTTCATACATGTGGCATATATTATTGAGTCAAATGATAACTTCATACTGTTAAGCTTCTTTACTTACTAGTTCTGATCTTTAGACATTTTCCCTCTCTTGTAAATAAGTCTTGTAAATAAATCCCATACCATTTCCCTTTCTTGTAAATAAATCTATTTTAGAATCAAAGCAGGTTCCTTAATTTCCTGATAGTTTAATAAACATGTGCAGAGCAAAAGAAGCTGCATTAATTCTCATAGCAGAATCAGACAAAAGCTTCAAGCAATGTAAAAACTGGCTTTACCAAACTGAATAGTAGGAAACAAAGAATAGCTGAAGTCAGGAAGTGCATTGTAGGCATGGAACAGGAGTTGATAATGTTTAATAGTTTAGTCTGAAACAGAAGGCTAGAGAGAGTTATTAGCATCCTTTAGAGGGTCAAACCAAATTTCCTGTACTTCTCTCCTGCCACAAGTGAATGTGCATGTATTTTCACCAGCTTGGCAACTGCCTCAGTGTGGTTTCACAGCACATCTTGGCAGCTCTGGAGGAACAAACTACACGATGAACATGCAATCTACTAAACAAGACCTGTGCCTAACCTAAGAAAGCCTTTATGTAGATAAAACAATAGTTCACAGATCTACATGCACGTGATGCTTTGGCAAAAGTGACCTTAAGAACAATACCCTAAAAATATTGTCTTATACTTGCAAGACAGTTAGATTCATTGCCAGAAATGAGAGCATCTTTCTTCTGTAGGATCATATTTCTGGACACTTCTCTTTCTCCTGCCAGTCCTATTTTTTACTGTACTTAGTTCAGCTGGACTCCCTTTATCAGTCTGGTGGCACTCACCGTCAGTGAGTGCTACTGAACTATAAACCAGAGGAGAGCAGTAAGAGGGACTGAGAAGGGAGTGAGTGACCGAGTGATGGAAATGTAACCCATATCAAGGCAAAATGCATCCAGTCACCTGTTCTTCCTGCAGCCTGTGGAGAACTGATCCCTACAAGTTAAAATCAGGATCCTTCATGGTTTAGTGCAGGAAGAATCTGAGTGATAGCTCAGATCCTGCAGCATAAGGACTTGTACTGCTTGGACAGTTAAATAAACAGTGTTTCCCAGGCAGTGGTCTGTTAGCTCATGAGAAGTAGAAGAGCCCAGATTACCTTAACTCCTTGCCTGTCTTTGTTTAGACACTGCTGCAGGTGAGTCTGGTTTTGGACAGCACTGCAGATGTTCCCGTGCCAGGCGTAGCTGGACTTCTTGGCATGTACATAGTTTCATAATGTTCTTATGGCTGTAGGAAAATAACAGCTTCATTTTAACACTGTATTTAGCTAAGAGTTTGAATTGTCAGGCCATTTTTCTGTCTTATCACTCACAAGTTCCTTTATTCAGACTGGAGTAATGTGAAATGGGACTTGAATAATGAAATGGGCAAAGACATCAGCTGTCATTCCTACAGGGCCAGCTCTTCTGTGAATTGGTAGAAACATTCTGAGAGCTGTTGAAATTGCTCCAAGAAAGTAACCTCTTGATAATTACTGGTGGCATGAATACATTGCTGTTATCTCACAGACAGATTTATTCCTGAGTCTTTTAAGGACAACTGTGTATGACTTGAGCTGGGAAATCCTAACCAAAGGTATATCATAAATGTTCATAAATATTATTAGAATCATCTCCTGGAATGAGGACAGGACTGTCCATCTGGAGATGTTATATGGCATGATTCTTCTGCCTGTTCCGCAGCTCTCCATGGACATTTTGTTGAACACAACAGGCTAAACGTATTAGTTACTGACAATCACAGTTGCAGAAAGTTTACTATTTGATTTGAAAACCAGTGAGTTTATTGGCTTCCGTTCTCCATTTCATTACAATTAATTATTTTGAAATTAATTAAATTAGGGTCCACTCTGTATGTTTTAAAAATTCTACGGTTTCATTTTGCATGCCAAAAAAATGCATTTCTGATAAAAATAGGTCTCACTTGGCTAAACTAAAGATGGAAACATGAAAAGGCTGATGGAGTTCAATGCAAAATTGTTTTCCTTATGAGATCTAATATTTCTCTTATCAGCCAGTTGAAAAAATATGAGATGGACTCCAGTACAACTGAACTGAATAAAATCACTTTAGGTATGACACTGACTAGCGCTCGATGCTTTGAACTTCATGGTGGCTGTGTTGCCTTTGCCAAGGATTACAGCATCAGTTGTGGGAAGCATGCAATAAATTGCCAAAAATTTTAGAGTAAGAGGGCTCTGCTCAACTGTGTAGTCCTTAAGTAGTGATATTTTTGAGAAGCAACTTTCTTTTGCTGTCATCATCCTGCGTTTTGCCATTATCTGGGTATTTTTATTATCTGATTCCAAGGAAAATGTTGATAATAAGCCAAGAACACCCATTCACTTTGGAAATGAGCTAACATGGGATGTGGCTACAATGAAAAGTATTACAATGAAAAGTATTCCAATGAAAAGTATTCTGCTTTTGAATAGCTGCAGAAACAGTTCCTATAAGTATGCTTGCTTATGTATTCCATAAAGAAAATATACTCTACCAATGCAGTCTGCCATAGGTTTCTGTGGAGATGAAGTTTCAGCCCAAATGCTACCTTTAGGTGTGATGGTGATGATGATGATGATGAATACCCATCCCAAAGAATGACTTTCTGATCACTAGAACTCAGTTCAGAGTAGCTGAAAAAGAGGAGGTTTGTAGTTTGCATGACAGGATGTCTAGATAGAAGCACTGGCAGAGAGAGTAATGTGAATATGTGCAATTAAACCAGCCTGGTGTCAGGCATTTGGGATGGTGGATATCACAGATGATTTAGAAATTTTCTCTCAGGGACTTTCCAGCTATTTCCATAGATTGTGCCTAGACTGTACACTTTTGATTGTAATTATCTTTTTTTTGTTTAAGAAGCTGGAAAGTCCAGTGGTTTTAGAATATTTTTCCCTTTGTTAGTAACTGACATCTGGAGGTGATAAAAGATTCAGCAGGAGAGAAGAATGAGTTCTTTTCAATTATTATGTATATTTTAGATGAAAAGAAGTGATCATGAGGCTTTTCTTACAGTATAAGCAATATTTACACTGAGTACATATATATTCACTCCTTCCAGCATGCTAAGATACTACTGCCTGAGTTTCTGAGGCTGCTGGCTCATGTCATACTTACCTTGCTGCTGTAAGTCTTCACTCTTGGCAGCATTATTATCTCACTTCTGGATCCAGTCTCAGGAATGCAAATTATTTTTTCTTTCATCTGATTTAAACAGACATTTATTTTCTTGCAGAGGAAAAAGTGTTGTGGTGTTCTCTTGCCTGTTGTTTGCAGTGCATATACAGTTGGTTGTGCTAACTAAATTAAATATCCTGTATTGTGGGTTATATCAAACATGTCTATGTGACATGAAGCTGAACCATCATTGCAATTCTGTTAATTTTCTTATGGAAATGTTATGACAATTAAGCTTCCTGAACAGCTCCGTGTTTCAACAGAGAGTGCTAAAATATGCTTGTTGGAATGCACTGCTTCCTTAGGTAAATTTTTAAATGATTTATGAAATAGTCAAAACTATGAAGTATGATTCTATTCACCTGGTTTGTCCTTGAAGTAGACCATAAGGGCACCTTGGAGCTGTAGGAGATGGGGAAAATGTATTCAGTTTTGTGGAAATCTCCATCTAGAAGTTGGATGCCTAATTTTGAGCTAATCATTGAGGCTCCCTGGTAGTGACTGGGAAAAGGTTCCTGAATATTTATGATTTAACTCATGGGTTATAATAGGTCAAATCATGTTGGGATGTAGGAAGTACATGCTTCGTGTTTTCTTGCAGAGGGGACCATAGCTCTCCAGGAAGGATCTTTCTGGAATACACCCTTGGTGCGAACGTCTGACTGACCTGGCTTTGTGTTCTTTGCTGCAGATCGATTTTGAAGATGTGATTGCTGAGCCAGAGGGAACACACAGCTTTGATGGGATTTGGAAGGCCAGTTTTACCACCTTCACTGTAACGAAATACTGGTTTTATCGTTTACTGTCAGCAATCTTTGGTATTCCTATGGCTCTCATCTGGGGCATCTACTTTGCCATTTTGTCATTCCTGCACATCTGGGCAGTGGTGCCGTGCATAAGGAGCTACCTGATTGAGATCCAGTGTATCAGCCGTGTCTATTCCATCTGCATCCACACGTTCTGCGACCCGCTCTTCGAGGCCATAGGCAAGGTGTTCAGCAGCATCCGAGCCACAGTACGGAAAGAGATCTGAGGGACATTTCAAGGAGAGCCATCAGCCTATGAAGGGGGTGAAGGTTTTGTGTTGTTTGGAGTGTTTTGGTGCCAGTTTTGTGTTTCCCAAAGCAACATACAGCAACTGGTGGTGGACTGGCCCAAAACAAAGAATCACTTGCTCAGTTTCTTTTTCTATTGTTCATTCTTACTGGACTACTTGCCTTTTTTTTTTTTTTCCCTTTCCTTAGCCTTTTTTTTCCCTGCTTTGGTCTGCATTTTAAACTAACCTTAAAGGGCTATTCTTCCATGCCAGCTGCATATCATTTTGCTGGCTGTTCAAGTCAGAGATTGAAGTGTTGTTGGATGCCTTTTTATCTTACCCTTCATTCCTTGTGAGATAAATCCACAGTGATACTGAAGAATGACAAAAATGCTTTCCAACACTATAAAGCCATTCATTTTATTGTGGCTGAAGAGTGCAGAGCTATCACAGCAGAATGAACGTGACCAGCTGGCAGGTTTTAGCAGAATGTTCTTTTTCAATTGGATTGTCAGTTGACTGCAGCTATTTACAGTCATGGTCAGATATTGTGCAGTATGAATAAATTAGTTAAGTAAACATATTACTGAACTAGCATATGTCCTGAAAATTTAACATTTGGTCAGGCTGGAGACATTGACGCGTAAGAGCTTTGGTTGGTGCCTTTTTGTCTCATTCTCTCTTGGAAGTTTGCATCCAGTTATTTCTCAACCTTTGCTAGGATTGCAGAAGCAAACTGCAGTTGAGAGCTAAAATTGGTCATTATGGGAATGTTTTCCTGACTGTGACTTATGACACATCCCTCTAGCAAGCATTTAGGTGCTTATCTCACTTGGCACCTGGGGTATTTTTGCAAAGTATCAATATAAATGAGTATCGCAGGTATGCCAGAGATAATCCTGGGTTAAAAGAAAAACAAAGGAGAGCCAAACAAGCCACAGGAGGCCAGGGAGGAGCTGCCCCTGTGAGAAATTTTCCTACAGCTTTCAAAACTTCCCTATCAGCAGAAGTCAGCCTGCCACTAGCACACAGATTGTTTTCAGGATGCTTTGCTGAGTCTAAATTTATCCATCACAAGAGATGCTTTAGAATCTTCACATTTGTGTGTTGCTTTGTTCATTTTTAGCTGAGCTGCCACATCAGGAAGTCTTAAACAGAGGGTGTTGTGTGAAACTACCGTGTTGCAAAGTGGAAGGCCTCAGTAGCAGGACCTTTGCGACATGTTCTGATGCTGTGACCTGCAAGAGCTTTTTGCCCTCATTACAGTACTGTGTTCAGAGATGCTCTCTGCATCCTCATTGGTTTGTGTGAAGCATTTGTAAGAACATTGTGAGGCTAATCAGCTAATCAGCTAATCAGCTTTATTGTAAACCGAGCTGGGGTCTGAGCCTGCTCCAGCTGGAATCTCTAGCAAACCAGTTCTTGACCTGCAAGAGTGCAAATTCTGGCCCTTGGGATGAATGTGGAGCTGTCTGGTACACCTACAGCTTTTTTATTTAGTGCTGATATTTCACATATTGCTTTACCTAACATGGAAGTGCCTTCCATTCTATTTCTGCCAAAGCATTGAAAACTTTAGGGAATGCTGCATTTTTAAATGGGTATGGGGGAGGGAAAAGGGGAGAGGGTGCACAAAAAATTTAAAAAGCTATTAACTACTATTTGCATTTAAAACAGACACTGGTATGGATATAGTTTTATCTTTTTCTATGTACATAATGAAAAGTGTACTATTATAGATATTTTCAGTATTAAAACCAACCAAGATTGTAAACACGAAATATTTTATGTTTTTATGAGGAAAATCACTCTGAAGAAAACCTTCTTGATTTACCATATAAACTGTATATCCTGAAAGATGTCTGTTCACTTAGAGTTCTTAGTCCCTAATCCAGATACATTGCTGATCCAAACATTTACATTATTGTTATAAGCTTACAGATATAACTGACACTTTTTTAAAAAATTTTGCATGTACATTAAAGACTACAATAAAAAGATGCTTAATGGTAGATCCTGTCTGACTTCTTTTTCCTTGAAAGTCTTGTGGACAAAAATTGTTTCAAGCTTTCTTTGTCAGTCCAGTGGAAAATCCTTTTATGGGGATTTTTCCTAATAAAAGCTCATTAGCCTTAACATTTAATGTATGGAAATAGGGGAATGACAGCTTTTATTCAGCCATGTATAGAAGTAACTTGTGACAGGACAGTTCATTTCTATGGGTTTGTTGCACAATACCTGTCACACTGTTACACAAAAGCCCAACAAAACATGCTATTTCAAATGGCCTACAAATCTATTAACTGTATTCTAATGTTCAAGTGGCAGATACCAAATAAATGTAGTCCTTCATATGTTTTCCAGTTGCAGAATGGTGTATTTAACAGCACTTAATATGCCAATGGTAGAAAACTGTATGTTGAATTGGACTGTGTGAGAAAATATAAAATATTTTACAAGTAAAAGGGAAGTTATAATGTGAAAGAAAAGCAAATACACCTTTACTATTCAAAAATATCTTGCTTTTGCAAAGAGCCTGATCTATTCAGGCTTAATTATTTATACCAGCATGACTCCAAGACTCTTCATGGGAGAGATGTGCACATTCACACTGTCATTGCACTGTCCCTGGCGCTTCGCTGAGCAGCGGTCACGGGGCTGTGCTGTGGCTGGATCTCATATCCACGCTCCTGCCATAACCCTTAAGCCAAGATACACCCCACAGCAAGATCCAGGAGTGTCACGTAGAGGGTTAGACATTAGGTGTTGGACAGTAGCACCAGGCAATTTCCTCTCTTGGCTCTAGGTGTGCTGTAGACAGCCTCACTCTGTTAGATACAGGTCGGTGTCATAAACTGCCTCAGGACCTGTGCATTCAGGTGGGCTCAGTGCAGTTTTTCCTCCTACCAGAAAACTTTTGTGGCTGTCACTGGTCACTCTTCCATCCTCTGAGTCACCAGTGTTTCGATTTTGCCATGTAGTTTGAACTGTTTTCCTGAGAGTAAGTATGGGGGAGCTGGGCTCTTCAAACAAGGTGGAGTACCCAAGTATTGAGAGAATGTGAACTGTCTCTGGCTGTGTGGCTGATCCCTCTGAATTTGACTGAGAACTAAATACAGAGTATTTTTTTTAAAAATATACTTATTGGAATGAAGTTGCAACAAAATACAAAGACAAACCTTAGGCTTTTAATAATGATGGAGAATTTCCATACCTGCACCCAAGCTACCTTTTAACCCTCTCTTAGGTCAAACTGGAGATGTTCTATGTTCACTTCTTTGCTTTCATTGCCTTGTGTGTCTGCTGCACCTTTTTGTTTCTTCATGTCCTGAGGAGGAGGAAAGAAGCCTGAAATAAAGGTCTTTGCTAAGATAGAACACCTTTGTTATCCTCATTTATGTCTTACAAACCTTGACTTTTTCATTTCATGTTATCTGACACTGGGGCACTGTGTGACACAGGTTATTTTATTTCTATCTTGCTTTCTTCTGTAGAACTTTTAATTAGAATTTCAGTTGTACAGTACAACTAGCACATCCTGTCTCCAAGATGCTTTTCTCTGTTAGGGCCTTCTGAGGGCACAGTGGTGAAATGTACATTTGATAACTGTGAAAAATGTAAATGCACAGTATTCTCACTAAATTTGTAACTGCTATTACTAAGCATTCTATATATAAAAAATAGTGTGGCCAGCAGGACTAGGGAAGTGATTGTCCCTCTGTACTCAACACTGGTGAGGACACACCTTGAGTGCTGTGTTCAGTTCTGGGTCCCTCACTGCATGAAAGACATTGAGGTGCTGGATTTGTTTATCCTGGAGAAAAGGAAGCTCAGGGGAGACCTCATCTCTCCCTACAACTGCCTGAAAGGAGGCTGTAGCCACTTGGATTCGGCCTTTACTCTCAGGCAGCCAGAGACAGGACAAGAGGAAATGGTCTCAAGTTGCTCTGGGGGAGGTTCAGGTTGGACATCAGGAAAAATTTCTCCACTGAAAGGATGATCAAGCATTGGAACAGGCTGCCCAAGTAGGTGGTAGAGTCACCATCCCTGGAAGTGTTCAAGAAATGATGATGTGGCACTTAGTGCTATGGTTTGGTTGATATGGTAGTGTTTAATCAATGGCTGGACTTGATGATCCTTGAGGTCTTTTCCTCAAGGAATCTTAATGATTCTGTGATTCTAAGGATGGCACAAGTGGGAAGACAGTGATTAGACTCATTACAATCCCGTGTCTTCTCTCATAGTCAAAGCACATTTTTGGGCTGATTCAAGACACAAGCCACAGTGCCTAGGCTCAGTTCTAGTTGGTGATTTGCTTTTGTTCTGAGAAGCTGAATTTCCTTGGCCCATAATTGTCAGTAAAACTCACTGAAAGGGTGCCCAGGTTACACAAACATACTGCAGGGAGGTATAAGTGAGGTGTTACTCTGTCTGACATTCTCCTGTAGGAGCTGGAGATGGTAAATGCTCTCAGGGATGCCTAACAAATGCTGGGAAATTATGTCTCTCTGAGGCTTGTAGTCTTAACATCTCACTCCTTGAGACAGGAGATTTAAACTACTCTCACTGCACTCCCAGGTGTAAACTTCAACTGCTCACCACTCAGTGGGCTGACTACTATGAATCCAATTTTTCTAAGACAGATTGTGTGCTCTGCAGGACCTAACCATAGACACCTGATGTGGCATGATGGCTTCCAACAGGAGCCAGGTCACCTTAAAAGATACTGCCTGAGCTCTGTGACACCATTGGTGATCTAAATTCTTCAGATTTCCCCTTCTATCGAGTGGTTATCAGTGTAAAGGGGAGTAAAGGCATTATGGTCTCCAGTTCTAGCACTTCTAGAGATAATTCTGTTTTCCAGCTTGAAACACTAGCAGTCCAGGCTGAAGGCTGTTCTGCAGACTGACAGAAGCTCTCAAGAGTTGTGTTGGCACCCAGGGACTTACTGAGATATCAGCCTGTAATGATCTTGGTTGATCATATCTCTAAACCCTTATCCAGGATGTGGAGTACCCCTGCAATGCATCTGGACACTGACAGAAGTTTCCTGGCTACTTATTCCAAGCTAGAAAATGCTTTAGACCAGAGGATTCACTCAGAGTAACCTTAAGGGATGAAGGGCTCTATAGTTGTATAACTTTTTGGCAACTATCAGAATATAGGCATTCATCTGTGACTATTAGTCATCAAAACATTCAGCCTGCTGATCTCCAGCAACTAAAGCTCCAGATGTAGCTTTCCCAGATGTACATGTTGCCAGAAACCCTATTGGCAGAAAATGCCATGTGAAAAAACTGACATGGAAATGAACTAGTTGGTGCAATGGGGAAAAAAAAAAAACAAAAAAACAAAAAAAACGCATCAAAAGGAGCAGGTATATTCTATACAGAGAACAAGTGGATGAGAAATCCCAGATCTGCCTTTCATATTCAAGGAATGATGCAAAACTGTGCACAGCAGACACACTTCCATCTGAAAGAGATGGATGGAGATTTCTGAAAGGAACAAAAGGAGTGGGATGGCTCTTCATGCCTTTTTTCAGTTCCTTCCTCTAACTTTTTGTAGATAAATTCTAAACCAAAATAGAACCATAGAGAAGAGCAAATATGCACCAAGAGACGGCAATAACCAAGGCATTAATGTATCATTAGGATGTGCTAACTCCCACTTAAGTGTGAGTTGCCTTGAGGGGAAATCATGATAGATGTGGTCAGGTAGGTTTATATTTAAATGCACTGATAAGTAAGATCAGAACTTACCTTGGATGCAGTCTGTGTGATCAGATTCCCACAACAGGAGCCTGGCTGAGCAGACAACTGGCCCAGTGGCTGCTTTCCATGCTTGAGAAGGGATCAACTGGGAAGCAAGCTAGGGACCCTGAGCTGTCAGCAGCAGTCAGACTCATGTATGAAAACCCTCTGCGTGCAATCCCAGAGCCCAGGCCAAATGTATTGATGGGTGATGCATACTGTGTGTTTCCTGTGATAGCACTTGCTGCCTTTCCAGACTACTCACTGAGACAAGAATCTTCTGTTGTAGTCTAGATTCTTTGCAGGACAGTAAATATCCCAATAATAGGAGCTGGCAACTGAATAGAGCATTCGAGTTCTTGAAGGTTTAGACAAGTGCCTTTGACATTTGTTCATACTTTGCTAAATCCTGACTTTTAATATTCTTTATCTTCAATATCTTCTCTTGTACAATATTTTATCTGCTTATTTCGTGACGTGTAGACTCCCATTCAGATGTTTCAGACATTTGTCAATTCAGCTGTCTTCTCTTAACAAAAACAGGTGTTCTTACTCTGCTAGACAATGATTAATGTTTCAACTACATTTGGAAGCAGCTAGAATTCTGCCAGTTTCATTTCATTTGTGCTGAAACAGTCCAAAGAAACCCATGAAACAGAGATGGTTAGGGATAAAAAACTGGAACAGTTTATGTCATATTGTAGCAGGATTTTGTTCTGAACCTGAGTGTCTTTGGAGCATCATCTCTGTAGTTATAAAAATTCCTTTGTGTGTGTCTAACAAATACCCTTTGAAGGAGACCACTGAAAATACAGATTTACTCCTCTAGGTTGCAGAATTGTCCTACCAAATAACCATATTCAGCACAGAGAGGTTAAAGGCAGCACTGCCCAGCTATTCAGTACAGTGGGGAAAGCCTTTCTGTTGCGGACTTCTCAAAAAAAACTTGGACTTCTCCATGTATCAGTTTACTCCTTCCTGGCTGAGAGACTAAAAATTTTACAGTTGAAACTATGCTGGTGGTTACTTATCCAAAATGAATTAAAAAAAACCACAACTACAACAAAGAACAACAAATACCAAACTTCATTGTCAATGACCTGATGCATTATAGATTACTGAGAACTGAAACTCAGAGCAACCCTACTGCTGATGACAACAATAACTAGGCTGAATTGTAGAGGTATTCCTCTTGGCAATAGCAAAAGCCTTCATTCTGAATCCTCAACTTGAATTGTGGGGACTGAACCCTGACTCTCGATAAGCAAAATTTCTCATTAAGACAAGGAAAAGTAAAACAAACTTGGGAGGAATTAACAAAGCTGAATGAATCATATATTTGTATCAACAAAAATTAAAGGCTCTTGCTTTATTTCTTTGCACTAAACCTTTTACTTGGTTTCACAGCCATCACAACCATGGTACTTGCTCCAGCTATTGCCATTTTGTGGTCACTACTGTCTTTCCAGCTAGCCCTTCCCCCTGTTTCACACCATCAGTGTTATACCACCCCAACACATGGGAATTCCTTGGTTCACCCAGACACCAATCAGGTAGTGGCCATGTGATCAGATAACAGAGATGCATTCGATCCAGTGCTTTCAGAGTATGGTGCTGCTTGCCACGGCTCCCAGAGCCACATCCAATGCAAATTTTAAATTGCTCCTCAGAACTAAGCTGTCCTGCTGGGTTAACAAACACTGCTATTTATGAAAATCTGTTAATAAATAACACTTTCATCTTATATGAATATAGAAACAACAGCTTAACTGCCAGCCAAGTATAGGTGGGTAGTTGAGGCCCAGATGAGCAGTCATGCTGATTGATTTTCATGGCACACACTATCAAATTTCATATGTATAAATGCCAAATGATTTTCTGAGGCAGAACATAAGTCCCTTAGGACCTTTACAGTCAGTGACTTAATTTTGCATAAAGAATATAACAGGTGCAAATACTTGGCATAAGGCATGTCTGAGTATTTCTAAAGCCAGTTTAATAATCTTTGAAAGGGGCATGAAATGGAATAGTTCTCACAAAAGAAGTTGTCTGTTTCCAGAACAAATATTGGTACACATGACAGAGGTAGAAACACTTTCGTATTGCCCTGCAGCATTCTGTCCCATGTCTCTTCAAAGGGATGGTTCTCATGGTAAAGAAATAAGATGCAGGATTTTTTTTTGCTTAGCCAGATGTGAATTTAAACTTTGTGGTTCTCTGTTGTGTGGTATTTCTTGTGGAAATCAGTTCTATTTATCTAATTAAAGTTAGAATAATTTATTTTGCATTTCTTCTACTGGTAACTATTTTGTAGTTAAACATGAAAAAATTTAGAAAAAAAGAAGTGTAATTTAAAATGTTTGGCTGAAAAATTTTTATAAGATACTCCTAGTTTGATGGTTCTAATCCATGTAGTCACCACAGCTACTGTAAAACATTATCAGATTTGGTTTCTGACAGAAATAAATAGTGCAGCAAGCCACAAAATCACATGGAGGTTATACAGGGTAAGCATAATTCATCAGGTAACAAAATATCTCCTGACCAAATGGTAATCCTGCCTGACCATAACTTTCTCTTAATCAAGTCTGGTCTCATATAATTTCCTGGGAGAATTTATAAATTTGACACTATGTAAAAGCTTTGCTGGAAATAGGCCTGATTCATAGAAATCTTTGGTCATGGTGCTGTTACCATTCTGTACAGAATTCTGCATGGATGTTGAAGGTGGAAAGTGGGACCAAAGCAGACATGAGATCTCCACTGTGGATGCATTGCAGTTTGTGTCTCCAGGCAGCTCAGAATAATTTAGAAGATGAAAGGAGAACACAGAGCTCTTAAGGAAGTCAAAACTGAGCCCAGATCAAACCCCTTGCTGCTCCCAGAGGAATCTGTAAAGCACCTGGGGGTGGGTGTGAGGGCCCCTGGGAGAGCTGGTGGGGAGGCAGCCAGTGCTTTGCTGGGAGCTGTGTCTGGGCCAGAGCAGTGCAGGCTGATGGACCCCAGCAGCTTGTGCTCACTGTGCCTCCACAGCCACGCTCGCTGACCAGTCCCAAGCAGGGGCTGAACACCCTCACTGGAGCCTAAAAATGGCACTGTCACGCTGATTACCCTCCATAGTGAAATGTGGTATAATTTAGGATGTATTTTTCTGACTCCCATGACATCAGAACCCTTCTGATGTTGTATATAATTACAAAAATGTCTCTCTGACTTCTTGTTGCTGAAAATACATGGGCTGTTTTGTTTTCAAAAAAACAACATGTTCTTTCCCTCTTGTTTGTCTATTTTTGGCAGGTTCTACCATGAAAACTGTGGTGATTATTACAGCTGAAAGCTCAAGTAAGACTTCAGATTACACCCTCTAGCCTAAATTTTTATGAAGGTATCGAGCTTTTAGCTTTCCTCCCAGGATTACTACTGGTTTTCTTTAGGTAGTACTCTAAGCAGATGAAATATGCTACTTATTTGTAACTGGTGCTGTCTAAGATCCTACTAGCTGTATCCACAGAATAAACTATCACTGCAGAGGAAGATACAGAAAGGGAGTAGGCACTGAAATACACCGTGTAGAAGCCTGAGTAATGGGCAAAAAATGGGAGTGTAACCCTATGACCATATTTAGTTTCCACATGTGAATCTTGGCTGGCTGAATCTACCCTGAATGCCAGTGAGGCCTGAGAAGCTGGAAATCTTTTGCTCTGTGCATACAAGCAGAGTCATGACTCATGCAGAAGAGAAACAGTTTTCCTTTGCGAGAGGAACATTTTTCCTTATTGACCAGGGAGACACCCGAAAATAGCTTTGCTTTCTGAGTGGTTCTATCAATTCACAGCAGCACTGTGGAGGTATGAAAATCAAGAAAAGCATTTACAGCTCCAGGAATTTGCTAATAAGAAGTGGAAATCTCTGTTTAAAGACAGCCAACCAGTATCACTATATAAGTCAACTCCTTGAAGACTATGAATTAAACTGAGGGTAACTTGGACTGTTCAATAAATTTCAAATGTCAGACAAAGAAATGAAATTAAGGATCAAATAATAATAATGCAAGATATTTAAAATGTTGTGCAATTTAATCTCTTTGAGCAGGGAGCTCGGTGTATAAGTGCATTTGCACTGGGCATTATTTCTGATGCGGTACATTTTCAGCATTAGAAGTGATGCATTAAGCTCCTGCACATGATAGAGCTCTGTCTATCGCAGAAGGATCATCTTTCTTGGAAAGGAAGGACACTTCCGAGAATCCCAGATTATGGGAGTTTGTTTCCACCAAAGCTGTTGGAATTTTCCGAGTTACTTCAATGGAAACTGAAGTAAGCCGATGAAAATCCACCCCATAGTGAGAGAGAACATCATTAAAAGGTGTTAGCAATCAGAGAGCAAAGCAAACAGCACTGATTTTAATGCTTGCTCTTCTCCTCTCCTGATTTGCTGCAGTGACCCTCCTCTTCTTACATTTATGAATGTCACTGACCTAAACAAGATGAAGATTATCCCCTCGCCTGCCAAACCGAGCTCCCCAAGCCCATAGCTCGTTTCCCATCGCGGCCCCCTCGCTGCCATCCCGCTCTCCCCACGGCCCCGCAGCTTTCCCTGGAAGTGGCCGCAGGAACCGCCCGGGCAGCAAGGCAAAGCCTTTCCCTGACAATACCCCTTCGTTTTTCCTTTAAATCCATGGCAACGCAGAGTTTTATTTTTGTGTCCAAGGAGGGGGGATTTCCAGCGGGCCCGGCGGCCAGGCGGCTCTGCCGAGCCGAGGCTGCCACCTCCCGGCTCTCGCCGGCCCGCAGCGCGGCCGGACCGCCGCCCCCGGAGCTCCGAGGGGAAACTCAGCTGCTCCTGCTGAAACCCCCGGGCACACCCACCAGCAGCGCTCTGCTGTGCTCTCTCGAACTTACAGGGGGCTTCAGGAAGCATTTAAAAGTGTCCATCACTTTACAGTGTCTGAGATAAAAATGCTTCAGTGGCTACAGGCAAAATCCTGATGTGAGAAATCAATCCTGAATATGAGAAATCAAAATAAATAGACTGTAATGTATCAGCTTAAGGAGACAGCTTGGTAAAAGCACATTAGTGAAGTTATATTTCATCTGATAAAATAAAGTTTGTCAACCACTTTGTGGGTAGAAACATACCCTCTGCTTTCATTTTAATTGGACTGTTTCAAAAAGTAATGTTACTGCAAGTGTGGAGGGGAAAGTAATTGAATGAAACCCCAACACAAGAAAGACAAGGGCCTTTTGATGCCAGTCCTGAGGAGAGCCATGAAGCACCAGAGGACTGGAGCACCTCTCCTATGAAGACAGGCTAAGATACTCACAGTTGTTCTGCCCTGAGAAGGGAAAGCTCCATGGAGCCTTTCAGCACATGAAGAGGGCCTACAAGAGAGCTGGAAGGGGACTTCTTACAAGGTCATGTAGTGACAGGACAAGGGGAATGCTTTAAAGTGAAAGAGGGGAGGTTTAGATTAAATATTAGGAAGAAACTATTTATTGTGAGGAACTGGAACAGGTTGCGCAGAGAGGTTGTGGATGTCCCATCCCTGGCAGAGTTCATTAGATGAGGCTCTAAGCAACCTGATCTAATGGAAGTTGTCCCTCTCCACGGCAGGGGAGTTGCAACTATATCATCGTTAAAGCCTTCTGACTCGAGGCTTCTCTGATTCTGTGGTTCTGTGGAAAGACTCCCTCGAGGACAGCAAAAATAAATCCAGCAGTGTGAACTATGGATTGACTGAAGTCAGTACCAGGCTTTCCACACCAGGAAAGTACAGTCAAAAACATAATAGGTAAGGCACAAAATTAGACAAGCAGATCTCCCACCTGTTAATCATTCACGGCAGAGAGATAAAGCTAGAGCAAGACTGAAAAGAGCTTTTTTTTTTTTTTTTTTCCTGCCTGTTTTTCCTGAAAATCTGTTGGGTTTGAGTTGAGATGGAGACTCCAGAGATGCCAGGCAGTGCTGTAGTAAAGACATTGCATCAGGTGAACTCTTTAATAATGTGCTGTGTTTAGGAATCTATAGGGGATTGCCCCTGGCTGGATGCCAGGTACCCACCAAAGCTTCTCCACCACTCCCCTCCTCTGCTGTACAGGAGAGAGAAAATACAACAAAAGGCTCATGGGACAGCATAAGGACAGGGAGAGGTCACCCATTACTGTCACAGGCAAAGCAAACTCAGCTTGGGGGAATTAACTGGATTTCTTACCAGTCAAATCAGAGCACGAATATAAGAAATAAAACTAATTTTTAAAACACATTCCTCCCACTCCTTCCTATTCTTGGGCACAAGTGAATTCCTGAATCCTCTACCTCCTATCCCCAAGCAGCACAGGGAGATGGGGAAATGAGACCTGTGGTCAGGTCATGTTGTCCCTGCCACTCCTTCCTGTTCTGTTGGGAGGACTCCTCAAACTCTTCCCCTTCTCCAGCATGGACTCCTCTCTCCACAGGGCCACAGGTCCTGCCAGGAGCCTGCTACAGCCCAGGATTCCCATGGGATCCTGTAGAGTAGATAAAATATATTTCCCAAGAAAAATTATAGTTTTATCTGTAACTGCTACTTTTTGCAAGAATATGAGATCCTTTATGTAAACAACAGAGTTCTGAGAAGCCCAGTGCTCTGCATCAGAAGCAGTGGTGCTGCTGGTGGGGAAGCTTAGGCACCCCCATGTTTGCTCTAGTTTTAGAGGAGTAACAGGCAGGATAACACTAAGCTTGAGTAGTTGCTGGTTAACATCTGGCTGTGTCGTTCTCCTTCCAATATCACAAAACAGCCCTAGGCCTCAACTCACCAGCTGGGTTCAATCAAGCAAGCAGATCCTGCCTTCAAAACCACACTAGGCACCAGGAGCAGATTGGTGACTCTGGCACGATATCTATTAATAAATAAAAGCATCAGACTTTGCATTTGAATAGGCCCTTTTCTTTGGCAGATCTCAAAGTAATTTCTAAAGAAGGACAAGCATTATTATCTCCATTATGGGGCTGCGTTATATGACAAGCCCTCAGTTGGGGACTGGGCAAGATCTTGGCTCTCCAACAAGCAACAGCTGCTCCCCTTGGTTAAATGCCACACACCAGCAGTCCTGAAAGCTTTCAGGTTCTGGCCAAGCACACACAGCGCCTCAGCCAGATGGGCAAGAGCTACTGCTGCAAGGCTGGTACTGTTACTCAGTTGGTACTGGAGGTAACTAAAACTTCACAGAAAACTTGTCCAGGATTCCAGACAAGCAGTGCTGGTTTTTGACATGGCTTACCTTTTATTTAGTTTTTTTTTGCTCCCCTAAATTCAGTTTTGAAATAGTCCTCACTTTTCCTGAGGCAGAGACCCAAACTGACCTGAGGCAGAGAAGACATACACTTTCTTATTTGAAAATGTTCTTTTAGGGAAAGTTTTAAACCTCTTTCCATTTTTGGGGTTTCTACAGGCTTTAGAATGTTTCTACAGTGTTTGAAAACATGGTAGAAACATTGCAAAAAGGCTACCCTGCAGGTAGCCTGCTTGCCTTGCATGCTTCTTATGTAAACACCATCAGTATGCATCATAGCTGATGTTTTAGACAATGGCTCATGTTATATGTTAAACCAAGGACTTATCACAGTCCTTTCTGATTCTTAGTTAAGATGTCCCATTAGCCTCTCTCCCAGATCCCTTTGCAAAATATAAATAATGTGTATTTCTAGTTAATAGTTCATAAAATTACTTTGAGACTTACACATTAACTCAGTTTTTTATCTAGTGAGCCAGAGCAATGCACGCTCTGGTTTGCCAACCACAGCACAGGGTTATATGTACCTGTCCATGAGCCATTCTGTGCATCCTTTAGCAAAGAGAGGAGCTGCTTCCCAGCACAGGGGTGGTTCAGAAGTTACACATGCACAACACAAAGATGTACACACAACAAAAACAGGCTCCTGCTGTTGGATACTGGCATTCATTGCCTCTGACAGCTGCTCTGAACCAGATGGGAAGCAGCCATTCCAGTTCTGCTGTAAGCCACATCCCAACACCAGCATCGCTGCAAATCCCCAGGCTGGCATCTCAACTGAAAGGCAGCACAGCCACTGAGCAAGGCAGCCAAATCCCCCCTCCCCAGTGCCAGTGTCATCTCCCCAGGAAAAACTGAGGCATATTTGGTGTGGAGAGGAAAGAAGCAGGGAGAAGTAGGATTTTACATGCTGTACTTGGAAAGATATGACCACATTTGTTCTGAACACAGGGAATGTCTGGGTCCAGTGTTGACAATCTGGCAGTGGCTGAATGCTGTTGAGTTCACTCAGACATGATAAACAGAAGAAAAAAAAAACATTAACAAGTCATCACCAAAAGCAGTAGTTTCCAACCCATGATGTATGACAGCATTAAAGATAAGATATAGAAGAGAGAGCAGAGGTACAGCTGACACTGAAGAACAGAAGAGAGGGAATTGTTAGGTTATATTTCTTCACATTGTTTTACACTCTCAGGTCCAAATCTAAGACAGAAAGAACATGCTGCTTGGTAGGAAGGAAATATAGTGCTGTAGATCTCTGAAGACAGGAACACCAAGGAATCATGGGTCATGGGATGATGGAGGAGGGGAGGAAAAAAGAGTATAATGAAAAGCTACAGCTATAAGGCATGCCTAACACAGATCAATCATTACTGCCCTGGGAAAAAAGTACTAATCTGAAGAATTTCTACATTTATAATAGTAAAACCAGTGAAATATAATACGGTCTTATTAAAACAGTTGGATTCAGCTCTGCCCAAGTCCAGTGCCATTCTAAAAAAAAAAATAATAAATTCTCAGCCCTTTAAATCAGGTGTTGGCAGTTTGGCAGTTATTCTTCCTCAAATTGTATCATTCTGGGACCCTGCATAGAGATAAGCTGTAAACTGACCACACATTTTAAAACCCATTTAAAATGAGAGATTGGAACATAGAAGCTCACTTCTGTACATTTTTATGTATATAAGCAACTTGATAAAAAACCTTTTCTGCTCTATAAATAAGTGTGCTTCCCTAGATCCATCAAATTACTGATTGTCTCAAGAGCATCAAAGCCAAAAAACAGAAGGCTCATATCTTTTCCTTTTGTTCAAATTTGTGTTATTAGACTTCTGAGACCCTTTTGATGTTCCAGTTCCACTGCAAAATAGACATCTTGTAGTTTTGTTAAGTTCAAATCTGTGTCTGTTTTATGTTTTAATAGCTACAAAATGCACCAGGTTTCATCTTGGATTTCTCTCTTTCCGCAGTCCTCTGGGAGAAGTCATCCACAATTGGGTATTAATTGATCATTGCCTGGATTGTACTGTTTTTACTCAGCATCCTCAAGCTTCTTTGGGTATAGCTAGTTTAAATTCCATGTCAGGCTCTCCAGTGCTGTAGTGCTGATGACCTGTTTGACCAGCAGTTACAGTGTAATACACACATTAGCTGTTGGTCTTGCCCTTTACTAAAATTCTGATGTTTTCTTCATTTGCAAGATGATCATCATTCACCTGTAGGATTCACTCCAGCTCATAAATTCAAGAGGGTTGTTTTCTATTGGCTTTGGGGTTAGTTTTTCATCCATAGTTCCTCTGCTGAAACTTCCCTCCAGGATCTATGCTATTAAATGCCTTTGCTGTTTATAGGTTACATATTCTAGTCCACTCCCTTTAATGGCTTTCATCCAGTGTGGGTAATGTCCAGACTTGAAAAACCTGCTTGCAAGAAAAACTGTGGTCATGAAACCTATCAGGGGAAAAGCTGACACAAAGTTCAGCTATTTTTACTTCTCTGGAGTCCCAGGACTCCCCTCATCAGATAAAGATGTGAGTAAAGCTCTCCTCCTACATAAGCAGTTCAAACTCCAGCAAGTTTCAACGGGCTACTACAGACACCTGTCCTCTCACTGCTTTAGACATCTGTCATAGGATGGGTTGTCTACCCAGGGAGTCTATACATCTGAATGGTTTTTTCCCTGAATACAGAAGGGGCCATGATGATGAGCCTGGAGTAACCTGATTCTGCAATGGCCATCAACAGGTGAGGTAGATCCCCCCCATGGGATCCAGAGATGTATTTTAGTACAGAAGGAGCATAATACAGCTCCCAATATGAGTAAATAGCTTAGTCAAGTGGACTACCTTTTTCCCCTTTCATAATGGTAGAGCATCATCTTGAAATAATTTCTGAAAATGGAAACCTAAAATAAATATTCTCCACTGGGAAGCAGTGCTGCCTTCTTTACCTAATACATGATTAAATCATCAGGCTGCAGAGCAGTATTAACATGCAGACAGAGATGTGCTGCGTGCAGAAGAGCAAAGCACAAGACTGGCTCATCTTTGTGTAACACAGACAGGAACATGCTGCACAAACATGAAGGGATGAATGCAGTGACCTTGCTTGTACAGGGATCAATGATATCACCCTCAATATGCAAACCAATATACACAAAGTTAACATGTGGCCCAGATGGGAGTGAACAAATAATAAAAATGGCCTCACTGCTTACTCATACGCACCAAAGACACATACATAAATAATAAGCTATAATAATTTTAAATTCTAATAAGTAAAAAAACCCCAATTGTACACAGACATGGAAAACAGCCAGTGAAATTTTCTGTCCCCTTGTGACTGATGGGGTGACAGTTTGGGTCCCAGCAGGTGGAATTATAAAGGAGGAATCAACAAATGGCATAGGAAAATGCACTTGTTGAAGGTATCACTTTGATGTGTATTCGGCAAAATGAAACATGACAGCCACGCACTGACCGAAAACCTTGGGAGGCTGCTTCTGCCTCAGAAACCATAAGAGCAAAAAGGGTGCTGGAATGGCAGCCCTTGCAGGGCAGAGGCACGGAGCAACCTTCCCCAGGCTGTGGCTGGGTCATGGGACTTGTGACAGGTAGGAAAATTATTGCTTACACTGCTGGAACTGTCAGATACAGGGACTAGAGACATCATGCAGAAAAAAAAATCAGAACATCATTAGCCATGCTATTACACCCAGAGCTTCTGGGGTGGGTGTGGGTGTTGGGCTCCCCGCTGCTGGGGGGACCTCAGCTCCTGCAGCACCAGGAGGGGTAGAGGGCAATAAAATCAGGCATGATGAAATCAGAAAAAAGCTGTGCTCAAAAAGCTTTGCTGACAATTTCCTTTCCTCTGGAAAACATGCACACGCTGGGAGGAGCAGGCTGCAGATCTGCTGTGCTCTCCAGAAGGATGCTCACCCTTGGGGCAGTGCTGCTGCAGTGAATGCAATGGGTCCCTCAGAGGGGGTTTCCAAAGCTGTAGGAAAAGACAACTTTGTTCTGAGAAGACAAGTGACCGCAGTAAGCTGTGTTTGTGCAAAATTATTGTACTCAAAGGTTACATGTGGAGCAAGTGCTGTGAACTAGTGTTAATTCAACCATTTAAAGTTCAATTAACACTGTCACAGGTTGCCCAGAGAGGTGGTAGATGTCCCACTTGGAAACATTCAAGGTCCGGTTGAACCTGGAGATGTCCCTGCTCGGGATTAGACCAGATGACCTTGGACAGTCCCTTTCAAACAAAAGTATTCTATGATTCTATATGGAAAAACAACTGCATCCCACAAAATAACCATGGATGGGATGTCTAGGCTCAGAACAAAGAAGACTTAGGGGGATTTATCAGGGAAAAGTGACAGATGTTTTTGGACAAAAAACAATGAAGAAGTAATATTTTCCACATCAATAATAAAGGACTTTTACTCGGTGCTTTTACCTGAGCGGATCAATGAAGGTTACAAATGTTATGGATAAAGCAATATATTCACTGTTCAAAATGCCAAGAGTTTAGGCAGAGAGCCAGGTTTAATAAAAATGAAATAGAAGCTGTGGTTTGACTAAATCATTCTTTTGGATTTCTAGACAACATTATAAAGTGTTAGTGGCTGTGGTAAAGAGCACTTTGAGGGCATGATTCATGGCTGTTTTACTCCAGTCATGCGCTGGCTGAACACCCCTGGACTCAATAAGCACCCTAGTGAATCAGATATGAAAACTGTCAAGAGAAAGGAAATACAGAAAGCAATGATCTTTATCACTAATCTGTTTATTGTCGTGGTACACTGATCCCGAAGCCATGAGAAGGGTCTTTGTGTCAGGCACATTGCTACCAGCCTTCAGCTCTGATTGTGATTTTTGTTTTCCTTGTTCCTCTTCCTTAGGCTCCCAGGTACTCAAGTCATATGATTAAATAAAAACTGTTGGCTTTGTGCTGTTATTTTTTAAGAGGGGCTCTCTGGCCCTCACAGGGCTGCTGGAAGGACCTGAATAATAAAGTTCAGAAGTTCAAGACACAAATAAAAAGGAACTATGTTTTTACTGTTACTGTTTTCAAGTGCTTCTGATTTTAAGCTACTGTAGTCCTGGAAGGTCTTGATATATCATTTTGTAGAGCATGGAGCACTCATTCAGCATATGTGTGGTCCAGATTTAATATTTCAGCATTAGATACCACTTGTTAGATTCTGAAATAGTTAAAAGTTAAGGAAGAATGACCTAAATAAAGGTAGCAGAGGTCAACATAGATAATAACAAGACAAACCAGTAGTACAGATCTACCTTGAAGTTTTAAAATCTCACTTTGCAGGATTTACTGTTGAGGCCATTAAGTGCTGTGCCCAACTACAAAAACTAATGAGACCATTAAGGGGAAAACTAATGAAAGGCAGAGACAACTTTGACTTCTTTTGTAACTTTCTGCTTGTAACTAGATTGTTAAATTGTTAGCATTGCTATTTAGTACACATTTACTGGATCTAGGTAAGCACATTGACAGGATTTTGGAGGTATTAATACAAGGTAATGGAGGGATCTGCTAGTTAACACAGCAGAGAGCTCAGTCTGCTGGGGAGGAATAAGAACCTGATTCCTTTGATAAGAACCACACTAAAGGCTGTGATTCCCATGTTGAAAGAAATTATAGGAAACATTTAGCTAAATAAATTCAGATCAGTAAGCTATGAACAGATAGTTTTGGATGTTGTTTGTTGTTAAGTGTAAAACACATTTGACAAATAGTGGTCATCAGCACTGATTCATGATGCAGCCTGCAGCTGGTGACCAGCCCTTTTGCTCATAATGTACCTTCCCAAGGTATAAGATGTTCTGCAATATCAGAACTCAAACTGTTCAATGCAATTGGTAGTTTTCAGGATGGGTTCATGCTTAGAGGCTTTCCAGTGGTGTTTTCTGTAGTCAAGAGTACAAGTCTGTAGTTTTCTGTAGTTTTCAAGAGGTTTGCTTGAGACACCAGCAGTCTGGGGCCCTGACGACTCTGCAAGTGCTTAAAGAGCCTGGTGATTCTGAAAAGATTTGCAAAATGAGTGCCACAGAGAGAAAACACTTACTGTTTTATTAATTTAATTCAAAGATATGTTCAGTGCAAACACTGCACACTCAGCCCACACATTTCTAGATGTGTGTGAATTAGCATCAGTATTTTCACATGAGGCTAGATATCAGTTTTAATGTCTTTTTTTTTTTTTTTCAGATTGATTTAAAGACAGTCTTCAGCCAAAGCTATGTCTGTAAGCATCAGATAAGACTTATTTTGGACTCATTGGCAGCAAAAAGTGACAGAGTAAGTAGTTGTGTGCTGGGTTTGCTCCTTTGTTAATTAGGAGTGGGATTTGGAAATGTTACAGTGGAGCTTCCAAATCATCAGGTGTGTAATGACTCTTTTCAACTAAGCAAAAATGAGGGCTTATGCTACAAAGATATAACCACCTCAGAGGAACTTAACACAGTATGTGGATATTGAAGAGGGAAGGCATGGGCATGAAGTGGGCATGAAGAGGGAAGGTGTGCCTGCTGGTTCAGAGCCTGCAGTGCAGATGGCTGCTCACCAGTGTAGCCAGCAGTGTATGATAGCTGTGAGTGGTGCTGGGAACTGCACAGCCCCATATTCCCCCACACAGCCAAATCCATTGGTGCTATTCTGGTACAATGAGAGTACAATGCGTTGAATAAAACCAAAGCCTTGCCTGTATGGCTCCAATTTTTTGAAGAACTGAATTCCAAATTCTTGTTTCAATGACATAAAAGCATTATTAGTATCCTCTATGGTGTACTGGTAGAATAGCAATGAAATGGCCCGGCTCTGTCAGACACTCAGAAGACAACCTCTCTAGATCTTCTCTTCAGTGAGCTTTTTACTTTTGGTCCTTGTGCTGGAAAGATGAGAAGTGACAGGAGCTGCTGTCACTTGTGGCTGACAGTGCTTTGGCAGGTCAGCAGCTTCCAGCTCACTGGGGAGCTCAGGCTCTGTGGGTGCCGTGGGCAAAGTCAAGGCCCTTCGCTGTCTCATCCCATCTCTTCACTGGAGCAGGGTTCAATTGCTCTGGTGGATATTTTCCTGCATCTGGATCAATGTCTGAATATTCTTAAGGGTTCTTCCATCTCCCTGTGTCAGTGGGAACTGTGGACCTCCTGTAGCCAAAGGAAATATGTTTCATTGCAATTGTGCCATGGCTGTGTTATGAGGATCAACAATGTGATCATAGTTTCTGAGACAGGCACACTGTATTTTTAACTTCTGTTAAACACAATCCAGTGTTGTTTTGTTGATACAACTTCAAAACATGCTGGGCAAAATAGAAAGCTTGCAAGAAATTCTTTTTTCCATGAGACTTGCAAAGGAACATTTTGTTTCTCTGTTTCATTAAAAGATAAGAGTTCAGAAAGTCATCCATGTAGATGGGAAAAGCCATATGTACTTTAGAGACAAGAGAAGTTTTGAAAGGAAAGCCCGTTCTGTAAGTTACTTACCACCCATATCACCATAGCTGACTAAGAAGTGGGTTACTTGATCTTTACTATTCCACAGTCTGTAAGTCTGTAGATGTCCTTTATGTTCAGTTACTCTCTTCTGGTCATCGTAGTAGAAATTCACAGCCCTCAACCTCTCCAATTAAAAAAAAAAAAATAAAAAAGGGCCTTCTCTGACCCACATTTTTAAATTTCATAGCATTCAGTAAATCAGTAGCAAAGCAAGTAGACTCCTTAGGACCTCGATAACTTTCATAAAGCAGCAAAATCCGTGTTACTTATTACCTTCAGTACCCTCAAAAGCTATTTCAAGTTAACAGGTAACAGATTTGTAAAACAAGTTGGATAAAATCATCGTTTTTCAGCAGTGCTTCACATACAGATTCCTGGCAAATAAAGTTTTCATTCTGGACAATATAACACTTTATTTGCTTGCTTCCAGTGGATATCAAGCATCTACAATTAAAACTTATTTTTCGTCTTTCAATTATTTATACCCTATGGCTACATGGTAGCCCAGTAAATCTGGACCTATTTAGCTTTGTAACAACAAGATTTTCTTTTTTTTTTTCCCCAAGCAATTAATGAAGGAAACATCTCTGGGTAATCACATGTTCTTTCTGCCACACAATGTCCTTTGCTACCTTGCTTATCATCTCCTTCCTACCGCAAAAACTGATTAGGTGAAGCTGAGAAAAATCCATGGGGAAGTGTTTTATTTATATATAAAGAGGAGTCTTACAGCATCTAAATCAGGTGCTTGCCTTTACAGACTGTCTTTCCTAGGCACCCTGGTGGGGGCAGAAGGGCTCAACTGGAGGACAGTGCTATGCACCCAAGCTGAACTGTCCTTCTGCACTGCTGTGTGCATCACCTACACCCAAAAAAGCCTCCTTGAAAAAGATATTTTTAGGAAGAGTGGTTCAAAATCAAATAGCCTCAAAAAATCAACAGCAGGATTCACTATTTCAATTGCTATTGTATTTTTTTCAATTGGAAGTAGAGTTTCAGATAAATCAAAATATTCAGCAGCAACTTATTAATTTCATTGGAATTGTAAATTTAAAAGCTTGTTGCAAATTAATTTCTACAATGTTGAAACAATTCACTGTTATCATTTCAGCTTTTCTGTCTTGTGTAACACACATTCTAAAATGTTTCACGAGGATCAGTCAGCTAAGAAATAAATGAATTCCTACAGAGCAGGACTTCCCTTTTTAGCCTGCTTTAGAGCTGGTTCTAAGTACATGTAGGATAGAAAGGAAATCATTGGGCAGATCCCTGTCTCCATAAGGCACTTCTTTGGGGAATCTGTGTAAACAACACTGACATCTATTAGGCAGTCCTAGGACTGCAAACAGGAAAAAAAAAAAGACAGCAGTAAATAATGATATTTTTTCTTGTCTAATTAAGTCCTGGTTGCCATAATTCCACCAACTTTGACCAGAGTAGCCTTAAACTTTATCTGAGCTTATTCAGCCTGCCCCTCATGCCCACATTTGGAGGATTGAGCATCCTCCACTAGGCACTAAGCACTACTTTCAGGGATCATTTTCAAGAAAAGTTGAGAGTATCCTAATAAAAATATTTGAAACTGTCTGGAAGAGACCTCACCTTTGAACATGCAGATAGGTCTTTGGAAAATTTAAGTAATGTAGCAAGTATTTTAAATCTCCATGATTCTGAAGTTGACAAACTCTAGGTTCTGTGTGTGTCTGTGCATTAGTAACTCCAGCAGCTTTTCCTTGCCTGGTGAGGCAGGAGGTGCTGTGCAGCTGAGCAGCCCTGAGATGCTTCTCCTGCCCTCCCATGTTCACTGCGGGCACACAGTGCCTGGCCTCCCACACTCCCAGCCTGGCCTCCCTGCCTGGAGGTGCACGGGATGTGAGAACAAGGCCTGGTGTTAAAGACTGCTGGCTGTCTCAACACCTGTCTCATGCAGATGCACCTGGTCCCTTTCAGGAGTCACTGGAAATAGCTGAGAACCTTATAACTGAGGCTGAGGAGAGAAGGAAATGGCTGCTCACTCAGAAATTATCAAGTCATTGGGGCAAGCTACTGGCAGCACTGTGCATGGGGGTGGATAAAAATCACAGGCAGAGCTGTGGTGTGTTATAAAGAATTTAATTACAGAATCTCTATCAGTGTCAGAGTTTTGATTGGCTTGTCAATGGAAAAAATAACGTTATTGCTATAGAATTAATGCTGTTTTAATTAGAAATAATGCTTCCATTAAAAATTATGATGAATTTCTTACTGTAAAAGTGCTGTGATTGTTATACTCTGTCAAAATATTTGTGTTTTTAAGTGAATAAATAATATTATAATAATACTTGTTTTTTACCTTTCATTACTAGATCTCATTAGTGTGACCCAGTATGAATAGGATGAACTTAGATAAGCCTTTGGAAGTGTTTATGAAACATTAATGAGTTCTGTCCACAACCCTTGGGGGGGAAAATGTGCTCTTATAACAATTTAACTGTTGGGTAATCTAAGGCAGGTGGTTTATGCAAATTATTAGAGGTCAACACAGAAAAACAGCACCTCTTGCATTCTGAATGCTCTTATCCTCCATGAACAGTTTCCACACTTTTTCTGTTTCTATTTATTTTGTTTAATTACAATTTCAAAGACTCTTCTAGAAGGCTGCTGCTATAGCTGGAGGCAAGGTAGTATCTGGAAAAATACACAATACCCTGATTAAATATAAATACATTCAGACAGACAAAATATGAGGCAGGCATCACGATGCTGTAAGTCCAGATTCAGAGCCATCGTAGATTGTACATAGGTTTTAAAAGGTGAATTAGCCAATGATAAAAAGAAAATTCAGTTCCACATCCACCTCCTTATTTCATCTCATATTCCATCTTCTGTTGCTTGTATAAAAGAAAGATCAACATATTAATGGAAAAGAATAGTCTGAGTCAGAATAGCTGAGCTCAAAGGGGAGTGTGTTAGTGATAATCTGCTGCCCAGTCTATTGCATCTGAAATCTGACTTTACATCAGAGCCACAGGGCGGTTACACCATTTTGCTGTTGTACAACAATACAGAGAGGAAAGGCTTTTCAGATTACTAGTTTTTTAATAAATAGGAAGAGGCAGAGTGTGTGGATGTCTGTGCATTTATCTAACTGGAAGGAGCCCTCTCTGAGGAGGAGCTCAGTAGAATACTGTCACTCATGGCAGGGGCACAGAGGGGCTGCAGTGGGGGAATCACATGGGATCCACTGCTCCTCCTCATTTCCCTGAGAACATCCCTGTGCCTCACAGCTTGTTTAATGGTTTGTAAAACCACCCTGAGAGAAATATAAAATCTCTTCTGATCTGTAAATGAAGTTACATCTTTGAAGCCACTATTTAAGCAGAGCTAACAAGCCATGTTGCTATCGGCCTGTTTGTAAATGTGCTGAAGAGCCATTTGACAAGCAGGAGTGATGACATTTGTGAAAGATTGTCACAACATTAGTTATTTAGTACTGTACTGAAGTCAAAGACACTTGCCTGTGTGGGGGAAAGTTTCTGTCACAGATCCAGCATACTAAACACTGAGTATTGGCTAGATTACTAACACTTGAAAGTAAGAATCAATGTATGCCTTGAGCACTGAAGCAGTAGTCTGGAAAGAAAATCTTGCTGATATTTTATTGAATATTCAGTCATAGATGCTAAGCCTGGAACATAACCAACAAGCGATTAAAGAGATAAATACTGTTCAATTATATTCTCAGCAGTTATGTTTTCTGGTTATTTTAAAATCTATTTTAGGAGTAAAGATATATGTTGTGATTTTGAAACACAGTTCAATTAAACCTAAATTGATTAATTTTAATGTTCAAGAAGCTTTAGGTAGTTGTTTGGAAAAGATTAAATAAATATGTAAAATACCTAGAGATTTGCAATCACTGCAGTCCTCCTTTCTGGGAAGCAAATTCAACATTCATATCTATGTTGGACAGAACAGACTAATAAATTAAAACCATCTGAAGGGTTCATTTGCTCTACAAACTGTGTCTGCACAGCAACCACATCTTTTTAGGCAGGAGGTGCTGTGGTCCTTTAGTAGATGGACACCTGCTTATTTTCTGGTCTCAATATGCATTTACTGCTCTTCACTCCATGTGGTTCTGCAGAACCATTTTGGCACTTTCAGGGATGCCCAGCTGCTGCAGCACTGTCAGGCAGGTTGCACAGGCAGAATCCACACAGCTGGTATGAGTCAGGGAGAACAAAACCTGACTTGCCCATGCAGATGAAAACACCTCCAGGCCTTTAAAAAATAGCATCTCTGAATCTGAGATCTGGCCACATTCCAAAGAGTTCACCAACATGGGAGCTAATACTGCAGTTCAGGTGCTGACATTTTGGAGTAAAATTGCCAGTTTGGTTACTTCCTCTCAGCCAGTGCAAGCTCTTTGAATGAAAGGTAGCTCTTACATGATACAGTCATATTTAACAAAGGAAGCCAACTGACTGCATGATAGGTAAACAGGTTTGCCTATCAGATTATAGATCAAATAGAAGACCAGCCTCCAGAAATATCCTGAAGACTTTTTTTTTCCCCTAGGCACAGAATACCACTATGAGAAAGACTGTTGTTGTATTAAAATTATCTTGGTAGCGGTAGATTTGCTACAGTAGCTTTATTAAAGCAATCAGAAAATAATACACCAAGTAATCTTGAAAGTTCTTAGCCCGATTTGGCTGTGACTTTCATCCCATTGACATCAAAGGAGTCAGTCAATGAATCATGTCTGCTCCATCAGTTGCTCTCACCAGGGAGAGACAAAAGACAGAAGGCATCTTGGAAGACACAGTAGTTTGTTTTTAGGATAATAATCAACTAATGTGCCTAAATAACACCAATTTTCCGTGAATCCGCTGTTCTTCAGTGCTTGCTACTTTTGAAGGAGCACAAGAAGTCTTTAATTGGCCTGCAAGAGTGAAAATTTTTTGCTTGACTCCCAGTACCCAAAGAAAACTTGTTTAGATGCTGTGTGGTTAAAAAAAGTGTGAGGAGAATGGACACAGAAAGAATTGAACACAGGGAAGCTAGAAAATGAGAATATATCACCAAACAGTTCAAAGGCATGAAAAACACAAGTTTAACACAGATCATAAACACAGAAAGCACTTGAAACAAAGCCATAACACCCAGCAAATCATTTTATTGTAGGTGGAAAATTGTCAATTCTCACAAAGAAAGCAAACTTGACACTGAGGTTACCATAAACCACTGGATTTATATCCATGGTTTGGATAGAAGGAAACTTTTCCCCAACTTCCTCTCAGAGCTGCAAAACCTGTCTGAGGCACCCCATTGCAATAAAAAGAGAAAGCAAATCTTCAGAGATGTACTCAGGCAACACAGAGACCTACAACAAAGATCACAAAAGCATGAGAAAGGCCCAGTTGTGCAAACAGCAACATCAGGGAACTGAAGAGACGGCTGAAACAGGGGAGAGAAGGGTGTCTGAGAACATAACAAGACCTGCTGCTGCCATAGGACAGACAAAACAAGCCAGGTTCTGACTTAAAAAGACATATATTTACTTTATGAAAGATCTAAGACCATATAGGAAAAATGAGAACACAGACAGGAAACAGATGACATTCATGGGGCAGTCATGCCAAACCTTAACAAACCAGTACCCAAGAAATTTCAAAAACTTCCCTTGCAAGACCTTCTGGTCCAAATACCTTGAAAATCATCCTGAAATCATTTGAAAGCAGTTCGAGGCGATGTAGAATGCTCAGTATTTTTAGGTGCTACAGGTTTGTTCTGCAGCTGGACAGTCTGATCCCTCAATCCCAGATGGGCAGTTATATTTCCTAGTTTCCCTCGTGTTCAGTGCTTCCTGAGAGTGTAGCTCAAGTGCAGCCATTTGCAATTTCATCAAGTACATGTCTTATAAACCTTCCTCTGGTGCAACACAGATCTGCTCTCTGGCAGAAACAGCATTATTCCTTAAAAAGGGAAAACAGTTTATGATGATATGCTAACTCTTTTTGTCACAGTGATTTCTGATAAATTCTCAGCTAAATGAATTTTTTGGTGAGAACTAGCCATTTACCAGACAGTTCCATCTTTTCAAAAAGCAGGTGTATTAGGTTTGCATGACCAGGTTTTGGTAGTGAGGGAGCTACTTCTTTGAGAAGTTGCCAAGAAGTTTCCCCTACCTCTGATGAAGCAAACACCAGCCAGCTCTAAGAGGGACCCTCCACTGGTCAAGGCTGAACTCGTCAAGGACAGTGCTATCACCTGCAGGATCATGGATTTAAGAAGGGGAAAAAGAAATTGAGCAGTCTGAGGGAGGAGTTAAAATATGTGAGAGCAACAGCTCTGCAGACACCCAGGTCAGTGAAGAAGGAGCGGGACAAGGTGCTCTAGGCCCTGGGGCAAGATCCACCTGCAGCCCATGGAGGACCTCACGCCAGGGCAGGTGGATGCCTGTAGGAAGCTGTGATCCTGTGGGAAGCCTACACAGGAGCAGGCTCCTAGCAGGACCTGTGACCCTGTGGGGGACCCAAGCTGGAGCAGCCTGTGCCTGAAGGACTGCACCGCATGGAAGAGACCCACACTGGAGCAGCACAGCCTGTGGGAAAAGCTCACACTGGCAAAACTCATGGAGCATTGTTTCCCATGGGAGGGACACAAATTTGAGCAGGGGAAGTGCATGAGAAGTCCTCTTCCTGAGGAGAAAGGAGCAACAGAGACGTGGGATGAACTGCCCACACCCCCTTCCCCGTCCCCCCGCACCACTGGGGTGGGGAGAGAGAGAAATGCAGGAGTGAATCTGTGTCCGGGAAGAGAGGGGTTGGGGGGAAGGTTTTTTTATAAGATTTGGATTTATTTCTCATTACCCTGCTCTGACTTGCTTGGTGAAAAATTCAATTAATTTCCCAAAGCCAAGTCTGTTTTGCTCATGACAGTAATTGGTGAGTGATCTCTCCCTGTCCTTGCCTCAACCCATGAGCTTTTCATTGTATTTTCTCTCCCCTGCCCAGCTGAGGAGGGGAGTGATAAAGAGGCTTAGTGAAAACCTGGCATCCAGCCAAGGCCAAACCCTCACAACAAATTACCAGAAATCTAAATACCTTTTTGTGGGGTTTTTTTTTTTTTGTTTGGATTTTTTTTTTTTTTTGGTGGCTGTTGTAATTGTGTTGGCTTTTTTTCTTCAAAAACCCAAAACATTTCAGGATTGTCCCTGTGGTAGTTCATGAAAGCTGTAGCTATCTCCATTTCCCTCTGTTGCCCAGGCTTTCTAGCTGGAATAGATATCATATGACAAGTCCTACAGCCGGGAACTCACACGGCAGGTCAAGGGAGGAGCAGTTTGTTTAAGAAGCCCCCACAGCTGAAGGCTTTGGAATATGAAGCATGCAGACTACTGCTCCCATGAGATGCTTGAGGTATCAAAACAAAACCATTTTCAATTGAAAACATGAGCTTCATTTTTCATCATAAAGCATAATTTTCATTAAGAAAAATCATTTCTGAGCAGCTCCAAAAACAACAGTCTAGTGGCATACACAGTTCAATGGCTTATTAAAACCAAAATGGGGAATTTGCATGTTATAAAATTGAGACAGAGCCAGGATATTCTTGGAAAAAAAAAGAACCAGAAGACCTTTGGAAATTATTAACAGTCACGGATGCCAGTGGAAACACCTCATTCAAAACCTGTTACCTCCAAAGCCCTGCACCTCCCTAAGTCTCTGTAAAGGAAGTAATCACAAAGGATTTGGGAAAACTTAGCAACTAATAAATGCCTACTTTTGCCAAAGTTGAGTAAAACTCCTTTCTTTTGCCAACAAGTGACTGATTCTTCTCTTTCTCTGCCTGTATTGAAATGGAATGGTCTTTCCTATATTTGACTGCTGGTATCAGAGCAGCAAATAATTAATTAGAAATACCAAATCTACAGGCAGGATGCATATTACCAAGAAAAGCCTCTGACTCAGCACAAACCGATGCAAATCTCCCAGGTGCATGTTTGATAGCCCAAGTGTGGCACGGCAAGTCCAGGTTCTTTCACATTACTAAATAGCTCTTGATCTCTCAACGTCAGGCAGCTGGGCTTGTTTACCACTGTGGGTTTTATTGGCAACTCTGAACTTGTAAAGGCTCTCAGAAAGTGAGCACTACCTTAGGGTCATATTGCAACATCTTAAGTTTTCCCAGCAAAATATTTTCTGCCCAACGGCTCCAACAGTCAGCACCTTTCTTTTCTCTCTGATTTTTCAGCACTCTCAGAGACAATGTGAAAGGCAGGATAAAAGCAATGGCACAGCTGTGAAGAGCATCACCAGAAGGTGTGTGAGTCTCAGCAGCAGGCTCCAGCCCTGCGGGCTGACACCCTACCCCAGTGCTGCCTTTGCAGAGGCAGGCAAAGGACAGGCAGCCAGGATGGACAGAAAGCAGCTGCTGAGTCCATCTATGACTGCTACAACTGTCCTAGTGCTTCAGCAGCCCTGGGATGGAGAAAGGCAGACTGAGGTAGATTAAGGAAAGGTTGGGTAATAAAGACAGTGGTTTAAAAGATTACAAGAGCCCAATCTGAAAAGGAAAGCCCACAATAGTTAGTCAAATCTACAAAATAGGTCAAAAATCTGCTGGGAAACTCCCCCATTAAGACTGTAGTGGAAGAGCTGCCTAAAAAGGGGGAATAATTGACCGTTCTTTAACTCTTCTCCACTACAAACTTCATATTACTTTTTCTAGGCCCATACTAACTTTCAAGACAGAAGTTTTTATTTAGTTTTTTGGTTTCTGTTCTGTACTTACAAAAAAGAAGAAGGAAAAACTCAAATGAGAAAAGGGGCAAAAAAAACCCATTAGAATTATCAATGTTTCATTACAAGCTGTCTAGTGTTTCCTGAGCAGCATTTTTAAAGCAGAATTTAGAAAGAGATTAATGTCTTTGTAGTTTATAGTGCTTAGCACTGACTTTCTATATTAGTTCTGTCTTGGACTCTAAAATAACTTTTGGAGTCAGACTCCTTTCCTAAAAATTTTTATCTTACCTGACGTATATTTCCAGTGTTTCTTCAAATAAAAGCAAGCCCTGAAATACAATTCTTTATCTCCCAAAAGCTACATTTGAAAGTATATCTGCACAATGTTCCCTAAATCTGTCTTGTAAGTTTTCAGTTCTTTAATTTAGTTATTTGCCAAAGGATCGGAAAATCGTCAAACTACATGAATTCATAAAATGGTGTTTGGCCTCTGCTTATGCTGTGAGATTAAGACAGGCATGTGGACAAGCACAAGGACATTAAACCTGGCATGCTCTCCATCCATGGATGGATGCTTTCTGTACATGTCCCTGCCTAACAGTTTCACTCAAAGCACCTCAGCTTAGGGCAACCCATAAATAATCTCCAGCTGGATCATGACCTCCCCTATGCTCATCTGTTCAAGTCACCCAAGAGGGAGCAAGTGCCAGGACAGTGACCAGACCCAAACTTTTCTCCCCGGGTCTACACCAAATACCTGTCTGGGCCCACAGCAAAGTACATAACAGCTCAGAAACAATTTGGAGGCTGGGCTTGAATAAGGGCTTGAAATAAAAATATCAGGTTAGACACGTCAACAGTGCTTCTTCTACACATGGCTGCAGCAGTGTATTGCATGTCACTCATCCGTGTCTACAATTACAGGAGCAGAACTCTGTAAAATTCTCTTTATTTGTAAATGTAGATGAAGAAGATCAGTCAGGCACAGTAGAGAAACTTATTACTTAGATTGAAACTGTTGCTTGAAATTGTATTTGCCAATGACAACAATGAAAGTGCAACTCCTAGGTGAAATTGCTGACTCTCTAGCCTTTTGGTTTTAAAATATATTATTGATATTGATGTTAGATCCTGCCTGATTTACTTTCATTTGAGCCAGACCTCTACAGAAATCTGTTGCCTAGGTAACAAATGCTGTGCACCATAATAAGGCAAATTGCTGTTGAAATAAATAGTAATTATGGCCCTGGTTTCAAAAGTATTATCTTTCTCTTTGTTTTAAAGCATCCTTGGGTATGGCTGTGATCACTGGCTTTGTTAGCTTGCATCGTCTCACGGCACAGCAGCCAGGGGAAGAGAGAGTGCCCACCCACCCCTGTGTCCTGTGCCTGTGCTCCCTGAGCAGCACTAAGTGTGTTTGTATGGATATTTTCAAATGCTATTTAATTCCTCAAGGGTACATCAATACAAAGTGTAAAATTCCCATCAGAAAGAGCAGGGTTGGATGCTATTCTTGGCCAACATCTCCTACAAGGACTGCTTACGTGTGAGTGCCATCTCACTGTTCCACACACCCTGCAGAGTCCTGCCCTGACCTGGGGCCTTGCACGCCCGTTCGTATCAGGTGCTGGATTTGTTCAGCTCTTCATCTAATAGTTTGTGATCCAGAAACAGGTGTGAGCTTAAAGGAATCGATAACAATGTCATGCCTAACAGTCCTGTATTTGTACTCATTAAGTATTTGCACTGGAAAAACAAATGTGGAAGGGAATAGTGATGGCTGTTTCCACTTACTACCTTATACATCAGTTTTAGGTAGAGTATGGTGGTCTCAGCTCTCATGTACCATGACTTTAGGGAAGCTATGGATGCTCTGAATTAGTCATGAGAGAGCAACGGCTGTGGGGAGTACTCATTCATCTGTGTCCTGGCATTCCAGTCATAGTCAACTGCAGCACACAGCTAAGACAAAGTTCCACATCTCATCTTTGTGCATAGTAATCAGGTCCCAGAGCAAGGCAAACTATTGCTAACTATGTGAAGAACAAAATGCAATGAAACCACTTGGGAGACTGTAACCCCACTGCACATGGGAGCTGTTAGCCAACACCTCTGCAGGAAAGGAGCCCACAGCCTCCCTGCTTGGTCCTACTGCCCGTGCAGTGGAAGAGGGATGCTCAGGTTATCACTCCACCTGACAGCTCCTCTGGGTGCACCCCATGTTTCCCTCTGCAGGAAGTGGGGTGCAGAAGACCAGTTTATTCAGATGAAGAAGACATCTGTCTTTAAAGAGTGACTGCAATTCCATCCCTAGATATACTTTCCATTGACACCAGATTTACTGGATTGTAATGAGCTATAAAAGCTAAGTGATGGTCCTCCCGACTGGCAGACCTCTGGAGTGGTGGCAGTCTTTAAGTCATTCTTCATCTTAATGATTTTCTTGTGATTTCCCTGGTGTTTCTACCTCTGTAATACCTTTGCTTACCAGAGCTTTCATGCATTCTGCCTGATAAACTATCAGAGATCCCAATTCAATAACACTGATGTGACAGCAGCTAGGGAAGAAGGAGGATATGAATAACAGAAATGTTCAAAATACCACTTTTCTCAGGAAAATGACTTCTTCCCATTAGGAGAAGCCTTGGGGTGAAGGTGGGCTTGATTTTGGACAGAAAAAGTAAGGCTGGTCCTCCTCTTGGCTTCTCCTCACTTGTCAGAAGGAGCTGCATGCAGCTCATGGGGACACATCTGCATAATCACGTCGTGGCATCAGTTTTTTGCACAGCTCAGTTTGGTCGAGGTTCCTGTTAAACAGAGTCAGGATTACCCCCAGGATTGTGGGTGTCCTTATACACCTGTTGCTGGTAAGGTTTGTGTACCTTTGTCACAATGCACTGGAAGCTAAAGCATCAGCAGTCATGGTGGCGTGAGCTCTGCAACACTGCCCTGGCAATGGAGGCTTAGTCAGGCTTCAAAAGATCCATGCTGGGCATAAAATGATTGGTGATGGAAAGGAATTTTCACTGATTTTGGCTACTTTTTGAGACTTAAAAAAATGTGCAGAATATGGATTCATTGCCCCATTGAGAAGGAATATGGGGGTTTTGAGATATGGGCCTGGCTTCTTTAAAAAGCCCTGAAACCACTTATAGAGTGTTTGTTTGTGTGTGTGTGTGTGTGTGTGTGTGCACAGGTATGAACTGGGGGACAAGGAGGCAGAGGGAATCAGAGTTATTTTATTAATGTGACCTGTTCTTTACAGAGTTTGACACACATGATCTTATCTAATTATTGAGAACATTTAACATCACCTAACTCCAGATAAAAATCTCTCTCCTCCTCCCCTACCCCCTCTTTACTGAAACTTAATACGCAGAGACTGATTCGGCCCAAAACCGTCTCACTGAGCCTTAAAATGTAAGACGACAATTCATGACCTTTGCCACTGATTGCCAGCCAAGTTACAAACGGCTCAGGGGCTCCCTGGGCCACCATTTGTCACCAGGCTGACAGTGAAATATGGCTCAGCCTATTGTTCTGCAGAAGCACCCTCAGCCCGGGGAAGCTTGCAGGATGTTGCCCTGTGTTCCCTGGGAGACCCTGCAGTGCTTCATTCCCTGGATAATCCACGGGGTTTGGGACAAGTCACAGCTATTGGGGCAATGGGAGAGTTATTCCTCGGAACAGCTTTGGCAACTAGGGGTTACAGCACTGCCAGCCTGGAAAGGGTGAACAAGCATCGTGCTTTGGGAAAGATCATTATATCTTGGATGAAAAAAGGGGAAAAATAGCCTTCCTCAGCAACACAATCTATTTCTGCAGTAAGCTGCTGTTTGTGAGTACTGGGTTCTGCACACTGGGGGTTGCTGTTCCCTCTGTGCACGGCTCATTTAGGCAAAGGACAGAAACTGAATCACACTGTTTACTTGGGTGTAGCTACTCTCCCACCGTGCTGGCCAAATTCGCCTTTTAGGCTTAGAAAAACAGCTAAGGGCCAAGCAGGCTGTCAGACAGCTATTCTTTACAGTTTGATGCCCACAACTGCACGGGTACAATTGTGAGGCACTTTGCATTATGTGAAATACACATGCACACAATCCAAGTAACTGAGCACTCAATCTGACTGTGTGAAAAACCTATTTGCCTCCAATTACCACCTTCACAACAGGAGCTACGTTTTCCAGCTGACTCCTGAAGTCCCAAATTACCATCCTTAAAACCTCTATTTAACACTAGAGATGCACACAAAAATCCTTCCTACTTTCTACATTTCTGTGGATGAGTATCCCGGAAACATTTTGGCAGCACTGACCTATTTGAGCACATATCCTTTATTGAAATCATAGCAGCACTGCTCCATGCCTAGCACCACAATAGCATGGTCTATGCCCATCCTTTGAGAGCTAACCTGGTAATCAAAATGCACTTAATCCTAAAAACCATGCTGTGATGAAGATGTTGCTATTCTAATTAGTGTTCTAATTAAGTACCTATTTTGTACCTATTTGGGATGGTAGGGGTGCTATTCCTGTCAACAGAAGTAAAACTGCAAGAAAGCAATATGCAGCTGGATCAGTGGTCCAGTTCCATCAGTATTCTCCTAAGCAGCAGCAGCCTCTGACTTTCCAACTCTATCAACTGGACTGCTGGGTCATCTACATAAAAGGCACTCTCAGTTCTTCCCATCTGAGGATGCTCCTGATCACCTGCACAAATTGGAAATGGGAGATCTGAATCCCATCCCACCAGCAGAGTGGAAGGATCAA
Organism: Rhipidura dahli; assembly: GCA_013399225.1. NCBI lineage: Eukaryota > Metazoa > Chordata > Aves > Passeriformes > Rhipiduridae > Rhipidura > Rhipidura dahli. The sequence goes on along the minus strand of VXAC01002818.1, from coordinate 386,347 downwards.
AGTGTTGACCCACACCCCCAGGTGATCCCCTGGACTGCCAAGCTGCCAGTCAAAAAAAAGAAAGATCTCCAGATTGGCTACAAGGAATGAGATGTTGGGACCCCAGCCCTCAGCATAGCCAAGGGTTCCAGGCTTCCAGCCCACAGGGAAGTATCCTGTACATGGTACCTTCTTATCTTCCAGCATCCTATGCTGCCACGTTGATCTCATATGTAATTCTATATTTTAAAATGTAGCAGCACATACGCTTTGGTAAAAGAATACAAGTTTTAATTCTAAGAGCAAATATTTGTACTTCTGCTTCTAAGCACTATGGTATTTGACACTGTTCAAATTAAAGCCCCAAATGTTAATGTGAGGCTCTAGTTGAAGTACAGTGAATACAAGCCTTCTTCTTTGCTTGCCCAGTGACCTTAACCATTCTCTCTAGAAAAAATAATTCTTCCCTAGGATGCTTCCATGATTTCTGGCTCATCACGCAAGTATTGCTGTGATAAATCCAGTAGGAACATGCTTGTCATGTGTAAAAAGACTGACCATTTCTCTTTTTTGTGTTTAGCTATACATCATTTCAGGGTAAGGAGGAACAGCGTTTGATGGGGGTTTTTTATTCTGCACACTGATCTTTTACTGTGAAAAAAGCCATAATTGTTAATTATGCCGGGTTTTGTTATTCATGCTGGTATTTCAAACTCTAAAAGTTAGCTTAATTGGATTAGGCTCCCTAAGAGAGGATTCAAATAATTTAACAACAGGGTTGCAATCACAAGAATATAGTAAAGGCTAGAGTAAGTCAGATGGATAGGTCCACTCAGCCCAGTGTATATCTGTCTGATATCAAGTTAACTTCAGAGACCTGTGAAAGGATGTTGGAACAGACTCAGTACCCAGTAATACCTCTTCAGCCTCCAATATTTTGCAGATGCTGAGCTTCAGTTTGCATATAATAAATAAACCTCAGCAGGTTTTTTTTCCTTGGGCTTTTTAGAAGAGAAAAGTCATGCTAAGGCTTGAAAATACACTGAGGAAATAAGATAAATATCAGAGCTCTGCTAAAGTCAATATATTTACATTTGAATAAAGCTGGTAGTAGAGAAAAAAATATAGCTACATTTTAAAGTAGGCTGTGGATAGGCAGAGGAAATCATCTTGACTGGAAACAATAGGAATATGCCCTGGTATTGTTCTATCCATCTTCAGGTTGACTCCCAGCTTCAGAATGTAAACACCAAGTACTCTATAATTTTTCATCATAGTGTTGAACATCTGTACTCTTCCTTCATTTCAGCATGTGGCATCCTTACAATCACATAAATAGTAAGATCTATAGCAGTACAATTTGCAGTTATATTCTGTTTGAAATCAAGCAACTACCACTTGGATATGATGAACATCCTATTAAAAAAATTACTGCAATTTATATATGTATATATTGCAGGCAGAAATTATAGTAGAATAGTAGTAGTAGTAAATTATAGTAGAATAAGCCAAACCATCTCAATGAATGTAATCACCTGACTTTTGCCTCCTCTCTTCACAGGGATGCACCAGCAGTGTGTAACACCCCTAGCAAAGTGTTCTGGCTGCTTCTGAAAAGGGAGTGTGATGGTCCTGCCATGTCCACACTCCAATCCCTACTCCCAGAAGGTAGGGAAGCAGTGAGTGTGCATGGTTTGTAACTCAGTCTTTGCTGCATTTCAGAAGTTCAGAGGAGGAAGCAAGCAGCCTGGCAGGCAGGGATGGGACAATCTGCAAAATGTCCTCAGAGTACTGGCTGGGTCTTTGGCAAATACTGTGCCATGGGTCTGGAGGATTATCTACAGTCTGACTCCTTGTGACAATACAATTGATTATTGTCTTACCCTTTTTCTTGAGCATTATATAAAGCAGAGCTATAACCAGAAAAAACAAAGGATCACTTTATGGTGGATATGGTCCCCAGGAAGTGATGGAGTCACCATCCCTGGATCTATTTAGAAGTGCAGCAGTGGTACTCAGGCATGTGGTTTAGTGGTGTACTTGGTAGTGCTGGGTTAATGATTGGACTTGATAATCATAAAGGTCTTTTTCAGCATAAATGATTCTATGATTCCTTAGCATAGAAATGAATGTTTTTATTGTCACAGTACAAACCTGAGCTTTATTATCCTCCTAAAACTCTTTGTATATGCATTTGATCAAGCTAAAAAAACATCCTGAGAAAGAAGAAGATTTGAATTCTGAATATCTTGGGAATGCTATAATGCCAGGATTTGCCTCCACTACATTAGCTGTGTGTCCAGTCCTGAGAGGTGTTTCCAAGCTAGGTTTAGCTTAGTTATGCTGAGCACTGACAACAACAGAGCTAAGGAGGCTTGGACTGTAATGGGTCAAAATGCTTAATGTTCCTGGCAATCTTAAATTCATAATGAATCTCATTACAAGAAGGGCAGTTCCTTATTGCCAAGAACACTGGTAATTAACTTATTTGGTGGAAAACATGAAGAAGATATTCAGTACTGGAACAATTCATCAACTGCTGTCTTGTGAAACCATTTCAAGAGTCTTAGCCCAGTTTCCACTGAACATACTCAGACCACAGAAACACTGTCACACCTTGTACCTTCTCATATCTCCCTTGACCAGCTCCAGAAAGGTCATCCTTTTGCTATGAAATATTTATCTGTCAGAGCACCTCAGTTTATTGGTGCAACAGTGTTAGGAAGAATGTAATTCTTCATTTAGAAAGATAAGTTCATACTTAGAGTGACATTGCTTCAGAGAGAAAAAATTAAAACAACCCCTCCCTGAATGAAGATTATAAATAAGTAAAAATTCTAAACTTCTTGTGCTATGACTGTCTGAAATAATTCAGGTACACATCCCATCTTTCTTGAAGAAAAAAGAAAAATGCTTCTGTAAAGAGCAAGGCAGAATAGTGAATCAGAAAAAAATCTTACCCATGAACTTAAATGCATTGTTACAGCTGAAAATTAATCAGAATTTTAGCTGTACAAAAAGCCAGGAAATAATAAAGGCAGGGGTGGATTATGTACCTGTATAACATAAGAGGTTCTCTAGTCTTCATGTTCAAAACCAGGCTACATAAGCAGCCACCTAGTAAAATCCCTTCCCTTCATGGTGTATGTATTGATGTGTATGTGAGTGTTTGAAGAACTAAGCGTGAAGGTAATTTCAAATAAAGAAACACTGTCATGTTGCCATGCTGATGACAATCCTCCTAGTCCCATGCTGTGGCTTATAACACTCTCTGTGAAAAAAAAGTTTCTTCAGTTTATGTGAAGTGTTGCATTAACCAGTGTATTTCTATTTTGCAGTGCTGGGAGCCAGCCTTGAGATGCAGGGCCACTGCCCAAAAGAGAAGTCAGCCCCACACAGCCTGTTTCCCATGTTGTGACACCTCACCTTGCAGCACAGCCACGCAGCCTCCAAGTGCCTTGGACCAAACCTGCTCCATGACAGGTAAGATGTGCTCCTGGGGGAAGGTAATGAAGACAAAATGCTGGAACCTTCTGAGGGTGCTGTTATTGGCACCTCAATTCATCCTGCCTGTGAAGTCAGCCCCACCAGAGCACAGGTCCATGTATCCACCACAGAGCTGCTGGGAAGTAAACACAGTCCTGAGAAATGCCAAGGGAAAGCTGAAGCTGCCAGGAAACAGAGCTATGAACAATGTTTGATATCTGCTCTCGGAGGATTATGCTGACTTAATCTTTTCAATTAACACATTTTTGGGAGGTACCTTTTTTAGGACTTTGAGTAATGACCATCCTTCCACTCCTAGAGTCTGCACTTTGAGCAAGAAGTGCAGCCACAAGCTGATTCCTGCTGCCTTGAGGAGAATAATGGGACCAGTCAGGTTATCTGGCAGGTTTCCCCTTGGGTTCCTTATTTGCTGTTCCTTTTACATGCAAGTTTGTTTTTCATTTGAGTATCAGTCCATGTGGCTCTCAGGATGGGGTTCACCTAGCAAGAATGCTAAATTTCTGCTGAGAACACACTAAAAGTGGAGTCTGAAGAAGGCAGAATGATTGCTCTCCAAAAGGCCCCATCTCCTTCACTGACTACTGGCTAGTTTATATTACACACCAGGCTTTTGCACTCTGAGAATTAAGAGAGGTAAATTTCATTTTCACCAATTACAGGAGCTTGAGCTATATGTTTTGAATTCTGAGGTGATGAGCTCTATGAAAAGCATCTTATCAACTAAATTTGGGGGCTTATGTCAGCCTAAAAACTCTGCTGGGTATCAACCCACCAGGTCTTGGCAGATCCAAGTCCTTAGTTTCTTCTGACCCCCTTGCACTGTTCAGAGGTGTTGACCAGCGGCCTCTGCCATTATTCCAGGTTTTAAGCTAAGTGTGTACTGGGCAATCTTCTTTCTAATCACTATTTCAGCAAATACTAAGCACAGAAAGGGTAATAATAGCAGCATTTTCAGAAGGTTAGTAAAAATGTTCACCAGAATATCCTGTGAAGCCACAGCAGTATAAACCAAAGCTCTTATTAAAATTTTAACCCTGAATCCACCTACACACACAACCAAAAAAAATTATCCTCCTTTGGAAGTACCTTGAGAGCAAGTAAATTATCCATCTGAAGACTGCAGTTAGACCTGTTTTATTTCTCTTAACCTGATATTTTGCAGTGAGGATGCTGACTAACTCTGTCAAAATCTGATAGTCTGCTAGTATTTTCCCATAATTTCCCTTGAGGGATAACCAGATTTTTCCCAAATTGACTGGGAAAGCACAAGAGTTAGGAACTTCACAGTCAAATACATGCAATAAGTTTTTAAAACAATGAAGAAACCACTGGGCACATGTGGGCGTGCAGTTCACAACCAGCTTGCATTAATTTGGCTTCTGAGACCTGAGTGACTAACTCTCAGGCTAGCTTTGAAGGAAAACATACTCCAAAAGAAATTTGTATGTCCTCAAAATCTGAAATATATTTGTTTTAAGAAAAAAATTATTGGTTTTGAAAATATTTGTTTTTATGGGCTTCTGAGACTGACATTAAGAGATGGTGGAACCACACAAATATTTTGAATACGCTAACAAGGATCATGTTCAAAAAAGAGATTAAATTGATTAGGATTTTCCAGCTTGAAAAAGTAACAACCAGGGGAAAATGTAAAGCTTACAAAGAAATTAAAGTATCACAGAGAAAAAAATTAGGAAAAAGAATATTCATTATTTCTAAAAATAGAGAAGGAAAAAAAGCAAAATGACAAGGCAGAGAGGTTAAAATCTATGGGAAGAAGTGTTGAAGGTTTTTTCCCACACAGATTTTAGTCAAATAGTGGAACTCATTGGCAGAGGACACTGAAGGCCATATGTACATGCAAGTACAAAAGACAGGAAAAACAGATGGAAGAAATGTCCATCAAGAGCAATGAAACAAAACTCTGAGGAATCAGGAACTGGCTCAGGAAGACTTCTGGGTGCAGACTGTTGGAAACTGATTAGGAAAATGGGAAAAAATACCTTTGTACGTTTGCCTTGTTCTTGTTCTTTTTCGCCAGACATATGTTGTGGGTGTCTTTCATATGTTTGATGGGTTTCTTGGACTTCTCTCCTGGTCCAGTGTAGTAATTTTTATAAGCTTATGTAATCAGTGTCTTTCCCTGGATCTCCTTCTTTCCTATGACTGCAAACACCTCCTAAAATTTCCCAGTGAAACCATAACTTCCAAGCACATTTTGTCAAAGCTGGTGAATTTTCTAATACATCCCAGGTCCATTCTTCTCAAGTTATCTATCAGGCCTTTGTCTCCACACGTTCTCCAACTTCGTCGTTTTGAGAATTCTGGTCTCTATTTCTTGATGCAAGCTTTGGATATAAGGAGATTTCCCCTTCACATGTGTTTTTTCTTAAACACTATCAAAACAAAATCTTTTTTTAACAAATAGGAAAAATATATCTAGTGACATTCTTCCAGTATCAAACAATCAAACTGCAGTAATGAGCATGCATTTTGTGAATAACAAGTATGGTGAAAGCAATGATTAAACAGAAAATTCCTTTTAGCAATTTTAAAACCATATTTGATGCAATGCATTTTTTTTAACTAGCCAGAAGTCTGAGTATGAGAAAGATGCAAGAGCTAAAGCCAAAACAATAAGTCAGTGTTCAGACTTACAGATGAAGGAAGTATGAGCAACTTAAAAATAAACTGAGAACTGGTAAATAAAGAAAATAATAAATGCAAACAAATCACAGCTGCAGAGGGAATTACAGAAAGTTAAATGTTTGATGATGTGAAATCTAAGTAGTTAAGTGTTAATTATTTCAAGTGCCTTTTGCAGCATGCTGAGTTTAGTGAAACAGTATGAATCACTGTCTAGCCTTAAATATGAACCATAATGGAGTTTATTTCAGTGATGGTGACTGTGTTTTCTCATTTTTCTACTATAGCAGTCCTCAGGTATTGTTTGTTTTGTGGGTTTAAGCCCTTTCCCTAGCTTCCACTTTGTACAGCATAACAACTCTTCTTTCACAAATGTCTTCATACCTGAGTTTAAATAGGCAGAAGTGCTATTTTTCATTCCCCTAAGGGGAAGAGCTACCTTGATACAAATATTGATATCACTGGTTATTACAGCTGCCAACAGTTTAGTTTCAGAATGGATCCATGCTGCACATCAAGCTGCAGCAAGGTTTTACTGGAGCTCTGCTTCAAATATCGGTTCCCACATGTATGGGATTTGGGATCCTGGTGCTGTGCTTAGTAAACTCAAAAAGCAAAGACAGCTCTGAAGTTGCCATAATATGTTTGGGCATTTTTCTCATGCCTTGACTCATTAGGCAGTCACTAATGATGTGCTAAAAGAGTGATTCAGATCCGTCAGGAAAAAAAAATTCTTTGGCATTTTTCACTCTTCCTTGGTTCATTGGGTCCAATATAATAGACCACTTCAGAGCCCACATCCAGAAGAACATAAGTTAAAAGATTTCCCTGATGCATATACCCAGACTTTCTCAGAGGTGTATTATGAAATCCAGTTTATATTACAATGAACAATTACATATGGAGAAGTTTTTCATTCCTTATAATAGCAGCCTTCAACAATTTAAGAAGAACTAAATTCCAGGCATAATTTGCAAGTATCACTACATCTCAATTCAACATTAGCTCTTGTGGATGCTATAGAGGGAAGATTTGTCAAGTTTAGACTAATACACTGCTTATGTGAGAATGTCTCCTAACTTTCAAACAGAAAGGAAGTCTTAGGAACCTATGGAGTTGCTTACATAAATCATAGTAAGAGCATATCTATATCAGTAGAAGTTTAAATGTTATCAAAAATAGGGACTCTATATTTTAAAATTCTGTAGTAAGAAATGAGCTATTATTTGGCCATGAAGTGCAACACACATTTATGCCACTTTGTAAAAAATTATAAAATATGATCTAGGTATTATCTCAGAATCCACGAGGTGGCAGTGTAATAGTTTTCTTAGTATTGCACCCTAAAACATTAATACTCTTTTAAAATATCATTATATTTTATGATATCGCATATTACTCTAATATTTATCACCTCAGGTTGTAAAATTTGGGGAATTATTTGACACATCTCCTTCATTTCTAAAACCTGGCAAGGAAAAATTCTTTTCCTAAGAAAAGGCAGAAACATGAAGATATGGAGCTGGCTTCCTGCGAGGCATCTGTCCTGGTCTTGGGTGTTCAGTGCTGGGATATCTACAGAAGCTTGTGAAGGATTCTGAACTCAGATGAGATCATATCCTGCAACCAGAACATCACATCCAGAAATCAGCTGGTCTTCCAAACCACCTTTCATTTACAGCCGTAAAAGTAAAGTGAAAAAACAAATGGCAGTTTCTCCCTATTTAATTTTTATTTAGAAAACACTGAATTTGTTATTTAGCAAAAAATATTAAATATTAGGCCTATTTTTGTCATATCAGAGCTCTTTAATAAAAAGCTCCTTATCTGGAAAACACAAAATATGTCCCTATGTACACGTAAATATATCTGCATTATGTTTTTTAAAATAATAAGAATGCAGAACCACTAAGAATATCTAAAGGGAGAAATACCCTTGTCCTATTCTACTCTTCCCCAGGAAACACCACATCCCCATTGTAAATGAAGGAAAAGGTCATGCAGAATTCAGCAAGTGGTTTCCTTTGAATTCCCTGGCTGCCAGTGCCTCTGCACCCGCTGCGAGGCTGTTTGCAGGCTGGTTTGCAGTGTCCCGAGGGTCGGGGCTGTGGCCATCTCCCAGCTGCTGGCCCGGTGCCGAGCGGAGCCGGGTGGCCCACAAGGAGCTGCCATCACACTGGGGAGATTAATGGGATTGGATAGATCACATCAGTCAGGATCCCTCAGATTCCCAGGAGGATGATTAATTAGTGTAATCTGATTTAAACTCAGTATGTCAATTTCAATCTTTTCTGCATCCAGTGTAAGCTTTCCTCCCTTATTCTAGTGAGCCTTGCAATAAACACCAGGCCATGTGGGGCCATGAACACACAAACAGAGCTGTTATCAGTAGGGCTGGTGCTGGGATTTCCTCGCTGCTGGGATTTCCTAGCTGCTGGGATTTCCTAGCTGCTGGGGTTTCTAGCTGTCTCTCAGAGCAAGAGCTGTGCAGTTGGCTAACTTAGCCCCTCACCACCTTCCAAAACAACTGATTAGGCTCTGTAGCAGCTACAGTGCTCTTCTTAAAAGTCCATGTCTGTGACTGTGCCTCTTCCTTTTCTCCTGACCACTCCTCAGTGAGATCTTCACCTCTCCTCCAACTCTCCACATGGCTCTTACTCCCTTTCACTGTTCTCTCTCCTGGGATAATCTTGCCCACACATAACATCTCAGCTGTGGTCCCTGCTCTTTTGCCATTCCAGACTAAGACAACCACCTGGAGGTGCCCACTTGCAGGTGTCCACGTGTGAGCTGGCTACACAGCCCACACTGTGTGGAGGGGTAATTCACCAGCAGCCAGGTCAGGAAACAGGTAGGCACCTAAAGTGAGTCCCAACATACACAAGACACTTTACCCCTCAGTCAGTCAATCAGTCTTTCAGCTTCTCTGAACATCTTCCACCTCCAGCACCCTGCTCCACACAAAGTAAATGTTTATAGATTATTGGAAGTGTCAGGATATGAACAGTAGAAGAGAAACAAAATGTTCCATTTGTGTTCAACAAAGTCATCAAAGTGTTCAATGACCCAAAATGCCTGCAATCTCTTTATCTCCATTTAAGAACCATCTTCAAAATGACTGTGGCAGAAGAAGATCAGGAGGTCAGGTAGATCAGGTATCTCCTTAGCCATACATTAAATAAAATTTTAATAAAACTATTAATTATCACATCTAGTGAAATTTCCCCTGTATATTTTGCTGCACTCTTAGTCTTAACAGACAGAATTCTACTGTATGGTCTAGTGTTACCTTTAATAATGACAAAAAAAACCCAGAAGTCTAGAGTCAAGCAATTTAGGATAAATTTAGGAGCTATGTAAGTACTGGGTTTTTGATATTTTATCTGTGAATTTTGTCTGCTTTCTTCCTCAAAAGCAAAGTGGCCTGCTCCAGAATCTCTTGGACAACACTGGAGATAACTCAGCAGGAATATTTCCATTGACAGTTGATCTAACTTAATTGGTTTTGAAAATTCCATCCTTTGCATTTTCCCAGGTGCTTCCCTCATAGCACCTCAGGCAAAAAAAGCTGGGTTCTTCTTGTGTGACTACCTGTCTATAACTGAGACCCAGATAGGCAGGATTAGATGTCCTACATTTTGAATGAAGTGTATGAAGAAAAATAAATTTTTTTGATTCATATTTTAGACGCACTGATTTAAATTCTCAGAGCTTTTTCTCTCTGTTGCTGTTTACTATAAAAGGAGACCAGACCGAGATCCTTGGGCATCTCACAAGGCACATGAAGTGATCTGGGTCTTGCCTGCATGAGAGGATGGCTGAGAGCCCACCTCTGACACAGAGACCACCCCACAGCGGGGTGATGGGGCTGGAGATCTTCCTTTCCTTCCTAGAAAGCAGCAGCCTTTCCTTTTTCTCTCCAGTCACACCTCCACCCCAGCCACTCCCCTGACATGTTTGGGTTGAGATTAAGCTTGTCTCCTGATTAATGCCAATAGGATGTGTGCAATGAGACACATTGAAGCCTTCTAAGATAATGTTAACAGTTATTGCATCATAATTGTCATTAAAGAGCAATAACACATACCAGCAAAATGTTTGCAATACATTTTAGCTCTTGGAAAAGCATTAAAAGCTACTTAAAGATGTAAAAGGTCTGTCTAGCTTGCACATTGAGAGGAAATTGAAAACCCCCAACAAATGGCCATTCCCACATTGCCCTCAGTGCAACTGCTGAGAATTTCTCAGCCCTGTTCCTCTGTTTCTCTGGGGACTGAGAGGACAGGCTGAAGTGACCTGGATGCTTTGAAGCAGCCAGTTGACCTCACAAGCTGGCTTGACCAAGGTGACCTCCTTCATGTGGTGACCAGGATGCTCAAGGCAGATGATCCAAATAATTCTGATTTCTTCCCTGTTTCTCAAGAGACAGTTGCAGACAAAAATCACTGGATTTCACAAACAAGCAGCTGTGTGAGCAGCCAGATAAACAAGTTACTAATGTAATTAACAACACAACATTGAAAAAAGGAATATTTTCAGAATTATTATATATAGAGCTCAGAGTCCCAATTTCAAAGCTGTGATTTTAATTTTATTTGCAAAAGGCTTACCTCTCTGACCTATTTAGGCATCAAAAAAAAAATCTGTTTCCTTTAGGATTTTTGGACATTCAGAATGATAATTCTACATTAGAACTACTTTCCTCCTCAGTTTCTCTAGAGGTTTCCTTCCTTTCTTAACTTAGACAGGACAGTGGTTTTCTCTGTTCCTCAGTCCCCCATCAGTAAAATGAAGCTAATAGTACTTCCCAACAGTGACTTTTGGGGAAGACTAAGACAGCAGGAGTTTGAGATGTTCTTCAGTATGCTAGCATGGGAGACAGGAGTAAGAGGGAAGAGCCTACATAAAAAAGAAGAAAAGAAGGCTAAAAACCTTTCTTGTCTCTTAGTTCAGAGCCGAACTTTGGGAGCAAACACGGGAGTCAATCAGAGCTGGATTTGTCCTGATGGTAATTGCAGCTTTTATACGATCATTTAAATTGTCTGTCAAATGAAAATATTTCTGTATAATGAGCATGCTATTAAAAACACCCCTGCCAAACTGAGGGCAGACACAGTCACCATATCTGTGAGGGACTGGCACAGATTCACAGCTCCCACTGGGCCCGGTGAACACCAGAGCACAATGCCTGAGCCTTCCGCAGCCCTCCACAGCAGGCTGGGCAGGTATTCAGAGTGAGTGCCATGATTTAATTTGAAAAAAAGCATTAACTTCCAGTCTCTCACTTCTGATGTACTCATTATACAGCTAAATCTCCTGAACTGGATAGGTTTTGTCCTACTGGTCCCCTCTTTTCCTGCTGCCCACTTCTTGGTGGGGTGCTTTTGTTCCTTCTTAGAGATAAAATTAAATCTATGAAAGTGACCAAAATCAGTAAGGTGTTCTTACAAAACCCACGTTTTAACTTTGAATTTTGCCTTTGTTAAAAATCTCTCAGCAGATAGAGTGAAGTGAAACATAAAATTACCATGCTGAAGTAATCCCTTTTGGTTTGGCTCAGTATTTCCTCTAAATTCCTTGTTTCATTTGATTTGAAAATGTTCCCAAACTCAAAGTTAAACTTTAAGCTCACCTGAGTACTTGCTGGTATGTTTAAACATGCCTTCTCCCTGTATGTTACACAACAGTGCTATTAGCTCCCAAAGGAGTACAAACAATAAAATTGTAATAATAGTATAAGGACACCCTGAATTTTTCCTTTTTTTTTTTTTTTTTTAATGTGAAGAAACATACTGCTATCACTATAGATGTTGTTAAGGACACAAATATTTCCTGGCTACACATTGTGGGTGTGCTCCAGCCTAATTTAAAATGATGGGATTTTAACGTTGACTTCATTCTCCATAGTATTACATTCATAATCAGCACATGTGTCTAATTAAATAATGAAAGCTATTGAAAGGAATAATCTCCTATCAAGATCCTCATGAGTTGGGCTGTATCCTAAACCAGCCTTATGAAATAGAGCTTTTTGGCAAATACCATATGCTTACATCATTACAGAATCAACTATGTTATTCTAAAGTTAACTTAAAAATGCAGATTCTTTAATGATAATGAACCAGATCCAAGCCTGACTTACAATAATTTGGCTTGGTAACAGAATACATTTTTTTAATCTTTAAAAATACATCAGAATAGGTATTGTGCATAAAATGCAACACAATCTAAAACACATCTGAGAAACATATTTAATGACATTAAGTAAAAAGCTGCTATGAGATTTCAGAACTGTGTTCTACTTCTTCAAGGAGATGTAGAAGACAAATTTTACACACTCAAGGTAAAGCGACCAGGTTTTCCAAATTGACAAATATTTCTGAGTATAAGCCCCTAGAGGTGGGAAAAAGATGATGATGAAATCTAGACACAGTTCTTCAAAACTAAGCATTTCAGCCAAATTGCCACTATAAACAACATCAATCAGAGGTTTTGCCAAAGATCTCCACTTTGGTAGTTGCAGAGAGCTAGGACACAAGTTCTCAAGTCTGCCAACACTTGTGCATGCAATTGATTTAATTATCAAACCATTCTGAAATGCCTCTCCCATCTTTCCACTTGACACTTGGTCAATGTTTTGCCAATAAAATATAGATCAATGCAGGATCTCATTTTTTTTCTGTATTCTCTGGCATTTTATGGCAGTTTTATGAAGATGGTTTCTGATTTTAAAGTGCTTTCCTCTCTCACACATGTTGAAAAAATTTATTGAGGAAAAATTATTTGAGTTAATCTGAAAATAGGCAAAGTCCTATAAATGCAAGAAGTAAGCAAGCAGAAAACAAAGGGGCTTTTTCTCCTCAAAATCTCTGTTCCACTCCTTGGAGATAGTCCTTAGAGCAGCATTACCTTAAGCAGTAGCATTCTGAGATGCTTTCAGACAAAGGAGAAATCTGAAGGTGATGGTTCTCTTTCAATGCACAGGAGTTCACCAACAGTATTACTTGTGCAAATGGCAGCTGCAGAGCTATGTCATGACCTGCAAGGATGAGCACAACTGCAAAAGCCAGGCTGCAAATGCCCGTGGCACTTGGCATCACCTAACTCAGGCAAATGCTTAATTTTAAGCACCCGATTATCTCCAGTGAAGCTTATATCCTCCAAAAGTAGGCTGAATCTGAGCGGTGTTTGCTCATGCATGCTCACACGCATGTAGCACAGTCACACCCTCCCCTGCTCACCAGGTGCACACGTAGCTGGAGGCAGGATTTGTTCCTGTGCTTTTAAAAAGGCAGATTTTCTATTTTCACTGGTCTGGATGCTATGCCCTTTGTAAATACAAACAGAAAACTGAAGGGGCAAAAAAAGGCTGCACCTGCATTAAAGGAATCAGACTCAAAAGAGACTTTAGGAAACTTTATAGCAGCTAGTTCAAATAGAATCCTGGAAATACAAAAATCTCAGTGGTTCCAGTACTAAACAAAAGCAACATGTTTGCAGTTAAAATAAAGGGGTGGTGGTGTTGGAATTCATTTAAAATGTACTGAAAACAATATCAAGAAACAGTTATGCATTTTAACTAAGAGTGCAATAGCGGTGAACATGTGGATATAATACATAGCAACTTCCTCACTTTGCAAATATTTTAATTTTTAAATCAGGTTTGTATTCAGTTGTGCAAATAAATCTACTGTTCCAAAGTGGCACATATGTATGATACTGGATTTGGATTTTGTCGCTGTGCTTTGCCTGAAGAAGTTAATGCTAAGCTGTGCTAGGAAAGATCTCTACAGCATATGCTGGAAAACCTCTGCTGCTGCAGTGTGAGCTCAGTGAATGCACCAAGGGCTACCACACTTCTGTCATTTTCAGGGACGTGAACACAAGGACTATTCAGCTTTCCATCGCTGAAATGATTTCTTGGGTTTGTATGTTCAGAAGCACCCATTCAGGGATTTAGCATATTTCAACACCACGGGGAGAGGAGGCAAGGTTCAGGTAGGGAGCAGTGAGATCCATACCATCTCATCCCCTGCCTTCTGGAGGGTGAGGTGCCCCCTCCAGTTAAGCTGATGTAAATCTCAGCTGCTGTGAGCCCACCCTCCTCCTTGGTTTCTGACCTTGTCCTTTTGCTTCACTAGCACTCACATTACTGCATAGCAGATGGATTTGAAGAGCTAATCTATCTGTAAACTAATCTTTGTTCTTCTGAGTGATTAATTTCTGCTGGATTCCTGAACTTCATGTACCAGCTTCCCACACGATCACCAAGGCTCTGGGACTGGCACAAAAAAGACACAGACCCATGGCAATCCAGACTTCAGATGCACTAACCCCATAAACATTTTCCTCCATTTTCAAGAATTACACTTGATGCATTCGCCATTCGGATTTTAGAATGGCTCTGTTGTGGTGTTCATTTACAAGCAGAAAGAGAAACAAGGAGGAGAACTCCATCAAGCTAAACAAAAGACTTCCCTTTGCTCAGAAATTGCCTATCATCCACAGTGCAATGAGTGGAAACATCTTTGGTTATGATCTGTGTTTCCATACAAATGGAGAACTGCCCAGGGTAACTTAGTGGTTAGAGATTAGGACTTCTAACTGCAGACTTCTATTCCTGGCTTTGCAAGGGACTTTTGCAACCACCAGGCACAGGCTGAAATTTATTCCAGTGACACTGTTGATCCTCTTACAAATAAACAGAAAGTACTTCTTTAGTTTCCAGACTCTATGGAGTTCATTAATAAATGCCTAGATAATAAATGCCATAAAATGCAGTGATTATCAAGTCTTTGGATTCTAGAGATCTAAGTAGCAATTGTGATATTTAGCCTGGTTTCCTGACAACACCATGGGTATTTTTTCTCCAAAGCCCAATCCCCCAGTCAACACTGTCTCCCTGCCCACTGCGTGCTTTTTGGGCCCAGAAAGCAACAGTGAGAGTCAGACTGCAATAGAGTGACTTGAAGGGACAAAGCAGTCACAGGAAAATGTGCCTCAGGCACAACCCCTTCCCTGAGCTGCCCCTGGCATTTGCAGCCAGGCTGCCTTTCAGTGAATAAGGGTCTACAGGAAATACACCAGCAGCAGGCTGTTGCACCATAATTTTCCCTTTGGATCACTGGTCTGTGAGGCAGTTGAGTTCGGTGGGTTCACCTAAGGCTCTTATTTTGTTTATCAGACTCCAGGGAGACTCAGACTCAGCTTTTCTGAGTCCCCATTGCAGGGTTCTGTGACAGGAGGGTACCTGATACCCACTGCTACTCAGCTCAGCTCTAGAGATCTTTGTCTCGTGTGTTCTTAAGCATTAAATTAATTCCTTTCCGCTGTCTTGCTCCTTCTGAAATCATTTACTCATGAGTAAGCTGCGCTAAGTCAGAAGTCTCTGGAGTCTCACAATGACATTTGCATTTTATACCTGCTCCCAAAGGTGTGAATGACTGCAGCAGAGGACAAGGAGTAAATCCTCTGATGGTACCATATAGCTGTGGTGCCATACAATAGAGTGTGGTTCTGCCAAAATGCACAGTAGATTCGTGTTTGATTCTGCACTTTTAGAAAATGTAGGTAGATCCAGATTTATAGAGGTATTTCAACTTATTTTCTTTATTGAAACTAAGTATAAATTGGATACATAAGTCTATGGACTTCATTTTGTTACCTGCAGTTACGATACACAACTTCTTAGGTTCTGAACAGAAGTCACAATGAAACCCATAAAACTGAAGGGGGTATTTTAGTGTTGAGTGCACTACTGCCAATGCACAGAAATATAAATCATCCTGTATTTTCATTCCTCATGTTTATATTTGAAAGTTTAACTTCAACATAGCCTTGCAATTCATTTTTCTAACTCTGTCTTTGTATTCTTGGAAATGTGATAGTGTTTGCTCATCAGCTTCCTATCTCGAAACACGTCAGGGCTGGAAAGCATGTGCCAATACACTCCCCGGTGCGTTCCAGTTCTCTTACTGAACAGATCACCCTCACAGACTCTCCTTCACACTTCTGAATTGTTTTTTCCAGTGCCATCAGCTTTCTAAAATGTGTCACACCATCTTATGCCAGACTGCAGGGGACCAGCTCCTTTTGCACAGGAGAGAAAAGATAGGAAAACCTATAAAAAAAACCAGAATGATGAATAAGAAGGTCGTAGTTCCTTTTTCACCAATAGCTGCACCTGAAAGGTACTTCAAGCCTCTAAGAAGCTGTTCATGGTGCACAAATATCATTGCAAGCATGATGAAAGGAGTATCAGACAATTATCATAGCCTCAGTGCAGTGTCACTGTCTCATAAAACTAACCTAAAATAACATGGCATCAGTATGGTCAAAATGGAAAGGAAACATCTGTTTCTCCTTTTTATGTTAGTGACAATCCATTTGTTGGCTTTAGAATAGCACAAGCTGTCCCACTGATAACAGCCTGGGCGCTGGCTGTTCAGCCCAGGCAGGTGCACGGCGAACTCAGGAGCAGACTAAGAACAGATAACATGAGGGGCTGTCCTTAGGATAAACTCTGGATTTAAATCTTTTTCTTTATCACTTCCTTTCAAAACTAATAAGGCAGATTCTTCCAAGTCTGGTGTGGCTGTATGGGTGCACACTGACTGATTGATCACTAACTTAAGTCCAGTGAGTGGTACAGTCTAATTGTAGCCATGCTTTTCCTTGGCGGGGGCTGGCACTGTGTCTTCCTTTTCTAAATATTGCTGAGTATTAATTGAAATAAAGGTTATTGAAGTAAATGGACAGATTTCCAGGGACTTCAAAGAAATGAGATCAGATCAGTCATGAAGTTTAAGAGAGACAAGTGCTGAAGTTTGTACCTGGGAAGGAACAACACTGGATGTATGGACAGACTGGGGAACAAGAGGTTGGAGACCAGCACTGTGGAAAGCGACCCGGGGGTCCTGGTCAATAGCAAATCGAATTTGAGTCAGCAGTGCCCTGGCAGCCACCAGGGCCACCTGTGCCCTGGGGTGCAAGGAAGGCGATTGTGCTGCTCTGCGCTGCCTGGAGCAGCCCCATCTCGAGCCCTAGGGGCAGTTTTGGGTGCCGTAATGTAAGGAAAATATAAATCTATTAGAGAGCATCCAAAGGAGGGCCGCAAAGAAGATGAAGGGCCTTGAGGGGAAGCCGTATGAGGAGTGGCTGAGGTCACTTGGTCTGTTCAGCCTGGAGGAGACTGAGGGGAGGCCTCATTGCAGTCTACAGCTTCTTCTCAAGGGGAAGCTGGGGAGGGCAAGCTGCCCTCAGTTACGCATCCATTTTTGCACAGAATCAGCTTATAGCCAGGTTAGATGTCTTTATCACTAGTGTCAGCAAGTCCATAGGAAAGAGGAGACAGATTAAGTGGTGAAAGTGCTGCTGCTGAAGACTAGCAGAAGGCTGGCTAACAGCTTTTTGAAAACATTTTGTTCTGATGTACAGCCTTGTCTTTGTACACATTACAGTGACATCCAAGGCCTAAAACAAATACATACAATATTTAATTTTCCTTACAAAATGTTTTGATGTACGGTCTGACATTTTTCCCATGGTTAATCATGAAATTGGGCAGTGCTACTTACCGTTCCTTGTACTTCACTCATGAAAAACAATCATGGGTTTAAATGGTATGATTAAGGGGAGAAGAGTTGGGGCCAAAAAAGGAAGAAAGCAAAGGGAAAATAGATGTCTTCAGTAACTTCTATTTGAATATGAAGCCTTTCACTTAAAATCTGGTTTAAATCAGTAGCTGTTGAAACTCGTTACCAGAAAAAAGATGGATCCTTTGCTGCATGCCCCAGTGTTGAGACTTGCAGTCTCTCGGCAGCTCCACAAGTGTACATTGCACAGGCTGTGTTGCTGAGTGACTCAGTTTCTCAGCACCTCTGAAAGATGAAGTCATCATCTGCTTTGCAAACCTTGTGAGGGAGAAACCCCAACCTGTGCAGTTTAATATGCTGTAGGAAGCACATAGTGGGGAGGCAACAATTTGACAGTTATATAAACTGAGGTCATTTACTTGAATTACATGTGGACAGGCATTTAAAGCACAGTCAGCACTGACACTATGATAGTGCAATATGGGCTAAATTTGTTCACTACTACACA